>LOJH01044258.1:0-13827 GCA_001685095.1 Ellobius talpinus | reverse complement strand
TCAAGGCCTAGAGAGATGGTTCAGAGTATGTGCTGCTTGGTTATGAGCAATTCCTGCTCTTCTAGAGGACCAGAGTTCAGTTCCCAGAACCCCATGAGGCAGCTCCCAACCAACTCTAATTCTAGCTCCAGGGCTTTCTTGGGCACCAACAACACATGTGGCACACACACAACTCTTACTATTTCTTCACTCAAATACTTAGAGAGAATACAGACTGGGAATGTGGCTCAGTGGCTGAGTCTTTGACTACTATATGAAAGGTCCTGGATTTAATATCTAGTACAACAACAAAAAAGACAGTAGTCAAGTATTTTATAATGTCAGAGGGTTGAATTGGGGGAGGGGGTTGACGGGTTTTGAATTTTTATGTTTGGGTGAACTTTGTTTCCTTTTGAGATTATCTTTTGTGGAGAACAATAACATTTCTTTTGTGGCTTGAGTGTGAAATAGGCCCATGTGTTTGAACACTACAGTACTGGCTTGTAGCACTGTTTTCAGGTCTGTTAGAGGCACTACAGAAGGCCTTGAGATTTTATAGTCAACCCCATTTTCTTGCTCCCTCTGCTTTTTAATTGCAGGCACAGTCTGAGCAGCAGCCTCGTGGGTTGCTGCCATTCCTTCCCTGTCCTTATGGACTTTTTTCTTTTCAACTGTAAACCAAAATGAGCCTGTCCATCCTCAGTTTGCTTATCAGGCATTTGGCCACAGCAGTGAGAAAAGCAACAAACAGAACTTCAGAGTCAGAGCATTACAAAGACTGAGAAATCCACCATATTCCTATTGTAATTAATATAGAATAACCCTAGATGCTAACATCTTTTCCCATACCAACCTGTAAGAAACCAAAGGTTCTCGAAATTCCACACGATTGTTTTTCTTAACATTACTTTCCAGGGTGGTAGTCCTTAGAGGACTACGAGATTTCTCTTTTCGTGGTTTAGAAGATTTGGAAGTTGGAGCACTGACCCAAGAATCATCTAGATATCTACCATCTGAAGGAGAAAAGAAATCTATAAGAACAGATATATAAAACTGTCTAAGAGAATAACTTACTTAATATTTTATTTCTACCATCTCTGGTTAGATATTAGATAGACAGGAAACACTCACAGTCACTCAATTTGTAGAGGAAACTGTACTCTAAGATGTCAATGCCCAATTAAATGCCTACCTCATCATGAGGTAGGAGGACTACCAGTTCATGGTCTGTCTGGGCTACAAGTGAGTTTAAGGACAGCATAGGCCACTGACTCAAAATACAAAAGAAAATACAAATAAGGCTAAAATAAGGGCAGCAGTAGGGAACTTTCCTTGCATGTGGGGGCCTCAGTCAAATCCTCGGTAACCCTCACTCCAAACAGTAAAAAGAGAACTGGAAAACCCAGCAACTTTCAGACTAAGCAGAAAGCGTTTATTTCAACCCTGTAGCACACCAATTAAAAAACAAAAAGAAAAAAATCAAATATCTGCATTGTGTCAATTTACTATACAGTTAACTCTATGAAAGATATTCCAATCGTGACTTAAACAATTTAGCCCCCTGAAAGAAATACATATGTGCTATCAAGTCAACTAAATTTTACCTTTAAAGACTATACCTGTGAATTAAAAAAATAAGTATATATAACTTCAAAAACCAAAATAAAATTCTCATTAACACAAATAAATAAAAAATCAACTGTCAAGCATGATGCGATGTTGAAAACATCATCAGCGCCACAAGCATGAGGGCTAAGGACATATGCATACACACTGCACTACCAAGGACACATGCATACATACACACTGCACTACCAAGGACACATGTATACATACACAATGCACTACCAAGGACACATGCATACATACACACTGCACTACCAAGGACACATGCATACATACACACTGCACTACCAAGAAATACTCAACAGAAAAAACAAAACCTGTACTAATGGGGCCAACCCCCAGAACACACAAAATGGTAGGAGGAGGAAATTAATTCTACAAGGCCAGCTTCTGGCCTCCACAAGCATAGTCCATGGCACATGTGCACCCACACACACAATAGTAATTTATTCATCTGTACTTAATCTAGCTAAATTTAATATAGCTAAATTTTTTAAAGGAACTTTACACATACCTTTTCTACTTATTTTCCGGGTAGCATTTGCAGACTTCTTAGCATCCATCACAGAATCAATCACAGCTGTACTTGTAGGGGTTACTTCTAGTTTGTTCTCAATGTGTCTCAGCTAAAGTTTAAATACCATGTAAATACATAAATTAACTCTGGAATAATGCAATTATCACTGGTTTACATAGCTATTTAAAGTAATATTGTCTGATATCTTTCTCTAAAGTAGAAAGAAACTCAAACACTTTCTTACAATATTAACTTTAATAGCTTACTACTTTAGCAGTAATTATGCTTTGACACCCTAACAGTATCTTGTTCCTTTACTATTCATTTTTGTTCATTGTGTAATATATACAAAGTATTTGCCTTTTTCCTTTCAAGACAGTGCTACAGAAAATGTTTTAATTCATCACATCATAACATGATATCAACTTTAAAACAAACAGGCAAATTTTTAAAATAGAAACTAAAACTACTTACAGCAGCCTTGGTCTGAGAAAGTGCATCCCATGATGTGGTTACATCTACTGAGAAAAAGTGACATTTACAGAATCAGAGTTCTGAAGCAGAGCTTAGACCATGAATTTTAATATGCTCCCAAATGTGATCAAAGGCTTGGGAACCACTTCATAGATATAACTACTTCTTATCAGATACATTTATAATACTAAATCAAAATACACTTTTTCTCCCTATCATGAAAGCCCATGCTTAAGACACAGAGTTAAAATAGCCTGATACCTATTAGTCCTCAAAACAAATGGACTATACTCTTACCAAACCTGTAGCAGACATAAATAAAAATAAGAAGTATACTCAATTTACAGCAATAGCCTGCACACACACTGGGGGGGTGAGAATAAAGTAGGGTCTCACTATATAGCCCAGGCTGACCTCCAACTTAGAATATTGTTGCCTGAACCTCCTGAGTGTTGGATTATAGGTATCCACCAACACACCCAACCAAATATAAAACTTTGGAGAGCTTAGTAGGCTGAGAGGAGGCGGTGGCTGCTCCAGAACCCCAGAGGAAGAGATGCCTCAAAGGCCCATATAGGTTTCTTTAAAACCTCACTAATGTCCAGACTCGAGTCCCAGATTTATGGAGCCCACCAGAAAATATCCACTGTTTGGAGTCGCCTTCTCAGCCATCTTCTCCCCCTGGGGCCATTGATGTGAGCAACCTCTGACCGGTCCTGGACAACCAATAAGTTTTCTGCCATCTTGTGACCAACCAGAGTCTGATCATGGAACTTCTGGAGCTGCAGGTACACATGCGGGGCAAAGCAGCTGCACGGTACCATTTTGAGGACGTTGGCGGGTGCAGGGGGCTAGGGCCATGAACATGTTATCTGTGCAGCCTCTGTTTGAAGAACTTATCCCTGAGGGGCAGCTGTCAAGATGGTTCCTTTCTGACAAGCAGCAGGTAGCTAAAGAAAACCAGCAGGTAACAAAGGATGCCACACTACATCAGGCCTTCCTTCGGCTGCCCCAGTACCAGACTGATCTCTTGCTCACCTTCAATCAGCACCCTTAAGGACTAAGGAAACGGTGGAAAGCTCGCGATTGGGTGTCCTCCTCCCACCTCCCCCACCCCCGACAATTAGGCTTGGGTGGGTCAAACAGAGAGATTGGCTCGTGGACTCCTTCAAGGGAGCAGAAATGAGCCACGGGCTTGTGGGTCAGGGATTCTGGTCTTCTGGGGAATAGGAAGTGTAATCTTGCAAACCTCAAGCTAGACCATTTTCTTTCTCCATCTGTTCCTTCACCGTAAGCTTTAACAGCAGGTCTCTTGGCCCTGAAAATCTGTCATGTCCACCTTGGAGCCTGGGTAACTTTGAACAACTGGTGACCCGTTTGACTCTTCACGATCCCAACATCTTTGGTCCCCAGTAAAGACGGTGGAAAACAGGAACCTCACAAACAGGAACCTTCCTCTGGATCTACTCTAGTTTGTCAGTTTCCTATTTCAAATATCATACCTTGAAGGACCTCTAACAAATAAATACCTTAAAAAGGAGTTCAGGGAGAGGGTAACTTATTATGTATTATAGATACATTATAGTCAGTGTTTCTAAAAAGGAAAAACTAATTTTGCACATATATTTTTTGAGGAAAGATAAGTGCTTACTGTGTAGCACAAGTTGGCCTTAGCCTCACAATTGTGCCTCAACCTTTTGATTTCTGGGGTTCCAGTAATGCATGACCACACCTGGCTCAACTAATTTGTGTTTTAAAGGGTACTTTTACATTAAAAAGTATTTTTTTTATTATTTATCTACTTTTTATAAAAGGTGGGGCTGAAGAGATGGCTCAGCAGTTAAGAGCATTGACTGCTCTTCCAGAGGACCAAGGTTCAATTTCCAGCACCCATATAGCAGTTTGCAACTATCTGTAACTCAAGTTCCAAGCGATCCAACATCTTCATATAGACATACATGCAGGTACAACACTAATGCACGGAAATTTAAAAAAAAAACTTTTTAAAGGTTAATTTGCATGCTTGCAATGTGCAAGTGTGTGCCCGCCTCTATGACCACTGAATCATTTGCAAGCTACACATCGTGGTTGCTAGGAACTGAACAAAGGTCTTCTGCAAGATCAGTAAGTACTCTTAACCACTGAGCCACCTCACCAGCATAATCCACCATTTTGTTTTATAAATCAAGATATTCATAAATTTCATCTACTGGTTACCCAGAATTTAATATATTATTGGACCTGAAAAGGGGATTAAATTCAGTCATTTAAAAAAAAAACCTCATACCTTGAACAGTCTCCTTGCTTTGAGAGCTCCTTGGATTTGGTAAAGGCACCTCTTTTGACTTGCTGCTCCTCATCTTGCCAATTTACCTGCAAATTATATCATCAATAATCACTGACCGTCACTATTATAAAAACCAATAGTAAAGAAATACTCTGACTTATTCATGAGGGTCTGAAAAAGATTGTCTTCTCTAAAATGTACCTTCATATACTCATGGGAATCTCATAATCAATCCAGTAAATAATACAATACTTTAGAGGAACTATTATCATTATTATCAACATTTTTATTAACTATAGAGAACTGATTGTATGGTAACAAGGCTGGGGCTGTATCAGTGGCAGTGCACATGCTGTCCACACATAAGGCCCCAGTTCAAGCCTAGCATGAAAATGAGAAGTGGACTGGCGAGAGGGCTCAGCAACCCTAACCACCTGATTTCCATCCCTAGGACCCACATGGTGGAGATCCAGCAAGTTGTCCTCTGACCTAATGCTGCCATGGCATGCACATACCACCCCACACACACACACACAGCTTCTCACAACACAATAAATAAATGGAAAAACAAAGTCTTCTTTTAAAATAAGTAGACAACCAATATCATATTATGTTTCATTTTCTGTATTGCAAATAACACTGTAGCCAGGCCTTCAATCTCAGAACTAAGGAGGCAGAGGCAGGCAGATCTCTGAGTTTGAGAACAGCTTGGTCTACACAGCAAGTTCCAAACCAGCCAGTAATTCATAACAAGATATTGTCTTAAGACAAAACGGACAACACTGTGTATATAAACTTTGGCTTATTTTGATTATTTGCCTAGAGTAGTAACTGCAAAATTTATCAAAACTGAGCTAAAGAATGTGAAGGACGTGCTGCTGAAATCCAACATCAAGCTGGTTTCCAGCTTTCAGTAATTTAAGTGCCTAGATGCTTCAATACCACTTTTTAATTTTGTTTATATTCCGTAGGGGAAAACATGGTTGCTTGAGTTTACACTTGGTAGAAGTTACCCAGATCAAATGTTCTGTCACAGGTCTTAACCTTAGTTTTTCCATTTCTCTTCTGCTCACTTGCCTACCAAGATCTTAATTTTAAAATTAATTTCATTGGTTCTTTATGTTATAAATATATTAAGTTTCAGCATATTTACAAAAGTATTTTATACACAGACTAAATAAACATAATAGAATTAAAAGGGAGGAGGGGGTATCTCAGTAGGTAAAGGCACTTGCCACCAAGACTGATAACCTGGGTTCTTTCCCCAGGACCGCATGATAGAAAGAAAACTGAATTTCCCAATCTGTCCTCTGACCTCCATATATGTGTATGGAGAATGCAGCCACACACATACACAATACACACAATAGAAATGAAATGTAATAAATTATTTTATTCAGTGAGTTATTTAGAGAAAGTAGAATGTGTTATTTGCAGTGCTGAGAAATTGAATACAGGGCTCAAACACAGTAGGCAAGCACTCTGCCACTGAGATGCATTCTCAGTTCCAGTATGTTGAATATTTTTAAACCCCAAATTAGAATTAAGAAAAATTTACCTAGCAAATCCAAATATGTAAAATTTAAAAGTATATTAATTTTATGGGAATTAATTTTCCTAGAAGTAGTTAATCTTAACATAAACTTCCTAAAAACAAACTTCCAAATTGTTCTAAAAATGAAATTCTTTTAAGGGTTAGAGATGTGGCTCAGAAACAAAGTACATGCTTATTAGGTGTCCTCTACTCAATCCTCACACACAAAAATTCTTTATAAAATATATTTTCTTCTGAAAACAGGGGTAGGGAAAAACAAAAAAATCAGTAAATTTACCAATAGTTTAAATTTTTCAACCATAAAAACTTTAATCACAGTTAACACTGATTGAAAAGAGAGATCAGGAGCTGAAGAGACGGCTCAGTGGATAAGAGCACCCACTACGCAATAAAAAGACATGAGTCTAGAGATCCCAGCCACCATGCAGAAAGCTGGGCATGGCTGCACATGCCATAAGCCAGAATTGCAGAGAGCAGACAGGAGCGCCAGTGAAAGTCCATGTCTCTAAAGGGAATAAAGCAAAGAAGCAAGATACCTGACATCTTCACATGGACACTGCACAAGGCCATGCACACACATGAACACAGTTACTCTATAGCACAAATCTCTCGATGATTTGACAAAATTGTCTTTACAAACATTTCTCTGCCTTAAAATAAAATTAAGTGATAACTAGACTAAATATTTTTGAAAACTGCATTTTAGTCCATAATTTCTATAACTAATGGTTAATAATGCTAATAAAACTAAAGCAGTGTGGATAAATGTAAAAAACATGTTTCAAAATAAATGCCTAATTTACAGTCACTCTTTAATTGCAAATGACTAAATGTCACTGGACAGTGGTGGTGCACACCTTTAATCTCTGCGCTTAGGTAGCAGAGACAGGTAGATCTCTGAGTTCGAGGCCAGCCTGGTCTATCAAATGAGTTCCAAGACAGCCAGAGCTACACAGACAAACCCTGTCTCAAAAAAAAAGAAAAAAAAGAAAAAAAACATAACAAAAAAGGACTATCTTGTAGTGATATTTTGTTTGTTTTAACAAATAAAACTTTCCTGAAGATCAGAGTGCAGAGCTAAGCCACTAGAGGACAGGCATTGATGGCACACACCTTTAATCTCAGGACTTGGGAGACAGAGGCAGACAGATCTCTGTTAGTTCAAGGTCACCCTGGGCTACACGAGATTGATCCAGTCTATAAGAGAAACAGAGCTTACACAAAGGTGATCCCAGCAACTAGGAAAATGAAGACAGGAGTGGCATGGCTGGGTGGAAAGAGGAATAAAGGTGGGAGGAGACAGGAGCTCAGTGCAGTCTGAGGTTTGGTGGAGACAGTGGCAGTCTAGAGATGCAGTCTGAGGAGGCAGTCTAAGAACAGGATCACCCTTTTGGTCTGAGGATTTAGTAGAAGTAAAAGGTCTCTCTAGTAGCTGGCTGCACTGTTTCTCTGATCTCTCAGCTTTCACCCCCTAATATCTGACTCCAGGTTTTTAATTAGAACAATTAGAATTTGTGCCATACTATCTAGTAAAACAATTATGTAACATTGCATATACCAATTTATCATATTTTAATGACATATTTGCTATTAATGAGAATGAAATAATGATAGCCCACAAAACAATGTAGTTTAGGATCACAACTCTATTACACAAGGAACACCAGAAATAACATATATGCCATGTAATCCTAGCCCTTAATGTACAACGCAAACTAAAGTTTCAGTAGTGCTGCAGTGAGGCTAATTATCACCTTGGAGTGACTGGAGAGATGACTGAGTTCAGCTCCCCAAACTGACTTAGGGGCTGGTCAATTATGTACAGTCATTCATTGATTTGGGTACCAATTTCATGGATGTGTCCAGTTGGTCCTAAGTTATGCATTCAATTGTTGTTTTCATGCATATTATATTGTATTTACATCACTTTTTTCCTTTTTTTTGGTTTTTTGAAACCAGGTTTCTCTGTAGCTTTGGGGCCTGCCCTGGAACTAGCACTTGTAGACCAGGCTGGCCTTGAACTCACAGAGATCCACCTGCTTCTGCCTCCTGAGTACTAGGATTAAAAGTGTGCGCCACCACCGCCCAGCTACATTACTTTTTTGTGTCTGTTTTTCCAACCCAAAACCAGGGCAACAATCTTTTCAAAATTACTTTTTCCTGATTTATGAGTTTATTTTTGTGAGCGTCTTAGAAATATTTAAAAGTGCTGAAGATGTGGCTCAGCGGTTAAGAGCACTTGCACTTATAGAGGACCTGGGTTTGATTCCCAGCACCTACATAGTGGCTCATAACCATCTATAACTCCTGATCCAGGGGATCAGATGCCCTCTTTTAATTTTTGCCATTAATAGGCACATATGTAGTGCTCAGATATAATGTAAGCAATACTCACAGACATAAAATTAATAAACTTAAAGACTTAAACATTGTTTAAAATGTATCTGTCTAGAAAAGGCTAAGAAACATACTTTTAATGTACTCTTCCATTTGATGGTATTACAGCAGTACTTTAACATTTACAGTTTCAAACTTGGATCTTGAAACTCGCACTACTCCTAAATTTAGTACACATACCTCTCCTGTTTCCTTACTTCTTGAATGATGAAGGGGTGCTCACTCTGGCAGCACATATATCAAAACTCAATGATGAAGTACTCTACCACAGTCCAGTACTTCAGTGGTAACATTTCCAAAAGTTCTATCACTAGACCCCTTCTTTTCTAGCTCCTTCTTCCCTGGAAAACACAACACATTTTTATGGCACGTGTGTATATGTCTATGTATACATCTGTGTCTGTGTGTGTGTGCATATGCACATGGAGAGCAGAAGTCAAAGGTGATGTCTGCCTTATTTTTTGAGACGAAGTCACTCACTGATCCTAGAGCTCATTTATTCAACTAGAGTATATGGCCAGCAAGCTCCAGAATGCTGCTTCCACCTCCCTGAAGCCATGATTACATGCACACACAATGCCTGGCTTTTAATGTAGGTTCTGGAGCTCTAACTCAGGTCTTCATGTTTGCACGACAAGCACTTTATCAACTGAGCCAGCTCCCCAGCCCCTCAATACTCTTTTCATAGCTTCAGCTATTTTCCCGAGTGCTATTATAACTTGCCTAAATCCTTCTCTGAGCTCTGGATAGATATTCAGAATCCAGTTGGAAACTTCATGGGTTTAGGGAAGTGACAGTGGTAGGTTGTCCTCTAGAGGTCATGCCCTTGCTACCCACAGGCAGAGCTATATTTACTAGACCAGTAATGAAGCCCACCTACTAAATAGGCCTTAAGTCCAACTTGGTTACTCTTGAGTCTATCTTGTCCGTCACTGCTGTGCTCCATAGGCTTTAAAGCAGAAAAGGCATTTCTTTGTTGACATTCCAACTTGGTTAAGAGTAAATCTCACAAGCTCCCACCTCTAGATGAAAAACTACAGGCAACTAAAGGCTGCCAAGAGAGGGACAATCAGTCTTTTTCAAGGACAAGCCCCCTGATAGGTTATCCAATCCCAAGTGATCATCCCTAAACATACACATAAGAGTACCATTAAAGGGACTGAGAACATTGCATTTATACAGACAGACAGACAGACAGACATACAGCAACAAGAGGTTATGAATTTGAGAGGAAGTGGAAGGATGTAGGAGGAGGTGGAAACAGGAGAGGGTGAGGTGGGAAGGGGAAAGAATGGGATGAAAATTATGTGAATATAATACTCACTATGAAATTATCAAAAATAAATAAAATGTCTTCTTTCGTTGTTTTTTTTTTTAAAAAAAAGCACTGCCAGTAGAAGGACAAATGGAAAAATCAAAGCGAGAATGGGTCAACAGAAGTGGGAAACATGACCATATATATATAAGTAAAGTCTTTTGGAAAACCACTTCTGAGAAAGGCAAACACATGTACATTACTAGCCTACTAAATCTGAAAGGTGGTAAAAGAAAACTAGGGAATGAGAATTCATATACTATTGTGTATGTAAGCCTATTATACTCAATGGTAAAGCAAACTATAAAGCACAAACAGAAAAATATAACTGACCATGCTTTTAATAACAAAGAAAAGAAGATAAAGGTAGTCACCCATATAATAACCTGAATGTAATAGTATCACAAAAATAATGGAGTCATATGGTAAAATGATTAATCATTAATGTGCAATAAATTTGAGGACTGGTGGGAAACGTTTATGCTATTGCTATCACCAAAGAAAATTAAGCTAAAACAGAAGAAATGTATGTAAACTCACATACAGACAGACACACACATACACACACACTTGTGTTCATACATATGCAAACATGTACAACACACATCAAAGTAGGAAAAGGAGAAGTAATAAATAATAAGTGTAAATTATATTGAAGACTCATTTAGTAACTCTGATCATAAGGCAATGAGCAGTTACACTAGAGCAATAAGACATAACCATCTAGACTCAGTGAACAATAGAAACTATTCAGAGAAGAAAGACATTTCTCCTAGCTACCAATTCAGCAAAGACTGACTCCTAGGCTATGATGTCAAGCACATATATGTACTCACAAAGTAATGTTACTTTTAAAATAAATAGAGCCTGGTGGTGGTGGCGCACGCCTTTAATCCCATTACTCGAGAGGCAGAGACAAGAGGATCTCTGTGAATTCAAGCCAGCCTGGTCTACAAAGTGAGTTCCAGGACAGACTCCAAAGCTACACAGAGAAACCCTGTCTTGAAAACCATAAATAAATAAAGGGAGGGAGGGAGGAACGAATAAATAAATAAATAAATAAATAAAAGATAAATAAATAAATAAATAGAATAACCAGGGGCTGGAGAGATGGTTCGGCAGTTAAGAGAGAGCTCACTGCTCTTACAGAGGACTGAAGTATGGTTCCCAGCACCCACATTAGGAGGTTCACTGCTGTGGGATAATGCTCTTGTACACTGTACAAACTTGTTACTCACATTAGTTTCATAAAACACTGATTGGCCAGTAGCCAGGCAGGAAGTATAGCTGGGGTGACCAGAGAATTCTGAGAAGAGGAAAGGAAGAGAGATGCAGTCACCAGCCAGATGCAGAGGAAACAAGATGAGAATGCCTTACTGAGAAAAGGTACCAAGCCACATGGCTAAACATAGATAAAAATCATGGGTTAATTTAAGTTGTAAGACCTAGTTAGTAATAAGCCTGAGCTAATAGGCCAAACAGTTTATAATTAATAAGCCCTTGTGTATTTCTTTGGGACTGAACGGCTGTGGGACCAGATGAAACAGAAACTTCCCGTGTATAGCTCACAACCATCTGTAACTCCAGTTCCAAGGGTCTGTCAACTTCTTCTGATCTCTGGAGGATCCTACACAAATATGATACACATATTTGACTGAGGAGTATACACATACACACACTTTTTTATCTATTAAATAAATAAATAAATGCCCTTTGGATAAATACTTTAAAATCATTATGATTCCTCTGTAGCTAATTTTGGTCTCAGTGGTATTAGTAATTAAACCCAGGTTCTTGTTTGGTTTTTTGTTTGTTTGTTTGAAACAGAGTCTCACTATATGGCTCTAGCAGTCCTGAAAATCAATATGTAGACCTAGCTGGCCTCCAATTCACAAAGATCCACCTGCTTCTATCTTGTTAGTGCTGGGAGTAAATAAGAATAGATGCACCAATGATTGGCTTTCAACTTCGAGTTTACACATGCCAGACAAGAGCCCTGTCACTGATCTATACCCCAAGCCCTGTAACTATTTTCTTAACTCAAATATCCCTCCATAAATACACCTCATTATTCTCACTGCAAGTCAGTTTCAGATCAGCCACATAATGTCTTCTTCTAGGCAGCTGGCAAGCTCTAGGGCGACAGATTCTGAATCAGCAGTCTTGAGGCCTAAGAACTCTGGTTTACAGGGATCCTGATATATAGCCAGCTTTAAGCAGTATAGCTCTAGAGACTATCTTCTGTTCTACTCTTTGAAACCTGAACTTTAGAAAAAAACTGATTATTGTATTTAAAAGAGAGCTTCATTTGTAAGAGCTAATCCTGAGAACATGTGGCTTCCAAATAAAAACTTAGCAACATTCCTTGAACTGTAGACTTTTAACACTATGGGATGTGACTATGTGGACAGTTAATAGCCACAGGCACTATGAATTTGTTCTTCCTATTGGGCAAGGGCTAGTTCTAATCTCCATCAGCTACCAGGCAAGTATCCAAATATCCGTTTTGCCTATTAAGATGAAATCAGGCAGACTACAAAACTACTTCAAGGTCATTCAGCTAATGAGTACCAGAACTATAAATTAAATCCAGACCTCTCCCAATGTTTTGAAAGCCTCTAATTTCTATAATGCCTCTTATAACACTGAAACTTCCACCCTCTAGAACATAAATATATAAGATAATCCCTCTATCCTCCCAATCTCATCATGTTACCTTGTTCGTCTACCTAAATCAAATTGTCCTTTAAATTTTTGATCTAGTAACTTCACTGTACTTTAACTTCTTTGGAAATTGCTCTATGTACCTCAACTGTTACTAAATTTTTCCCAAAGGGCAGGACTTCCTCATAAATTTCTACAGATAAAGTCCTTCATTCTCTCCTCCTATTCAGGGTGGGTAAAGTGTTTTAACAAATTCCTTTCGTCCCCATTGCTACTCCAATTATCTTCCACAGTCATGAAAATGCTTTTCGTCAGTGTAAACCCATGCCATCCATTCATTTAGCAGTGTCTGGTGAGTGTCACGCATATAGTAAGTAGGAATACAGCTAAGCAGTAGATGTATGCAGTAAAAAGAAAAGAGGAGCTTCCTGCCTTTAAGAAATTCAAAAGGTTATTCCAAATATATATTGCAAATGGAATGATACAGAAAAACACAGCTTCTATAAGAGCACATCACAGAAAGAACTCATTAACCTAAGAAACACAAAACTGTCATTTAAGCTGGACTTAAAGGGTGGATAAGAGTTCACTAAGATCAAAAAAGAGCTTTCTAGAAAACAGGAAAAAAATATGTAGACCCGTCCTAGGCAGCAAATAACATGACAAAGTCTAGGAAACCAAAACATAGTCAAGTGTGGTGGCTCTTACCCACAATCCCAGCATTCCTGAAACACAAGCAGGGGAATTATGAGTTGGAGGCTAGCCTGCAATAGTATAGCAAGATGCTAGCTATCTCAACCACTCCTCCAAAATCCCATATTGTTGAACAAAACTTCCCAAACTTTAAAGTTGAAGAAGAAAGGGAGATCCTTCAGGGGCTGCAACATAACCGTAAGTTGTGGCTCTCTTTGGTAGAGAGAAGTGCTAGGGATTGAACCGGTGGGTTCAAACATGCTAAGCACCAGCTCCATACTGGTGCTTTTAAAGAATTCAATGTCGGTCACTCCTTTTTT
>LOJH01044257.1:0-13827 GCA_001685095.1 Ellobius talpinus | reverse complement strand
CTCGAATGAGAATGAAAACAGAAATTTCATCTATTGCTATCCAATTATTTCTTTCTGAAGCACAGTACTCAGTATCAGTGAGGATATAGCAATCAGGTTATATCCAATACTAATATGGGGATAATACTCCACAATTTTCTGGAGCCAAATCCAGCAATTATTTCTAAGGGACTTTTGAGTTCATTCGGGGCCATGAAGATATGGCTCAGTGACAGAACTCTTATTTGGTTTGCATAAGGCCCTGAGTTTGATCCCCAGCACTGCAAAAAAATAAGTGCATAGAGTAGTATGCTTTCAATTCCATTTTCAGAAAGCTACTTTAGGGAAATGCCCAGAAGTTTGGATGCTATAAGTATAGACACAAATCAAAATAACTTTAAATTTATGACGTTCGTGTGGGGGTGTGCATGTGCCATGGTACACCTATCATGCTACACTTGCAAAGGTCAAGGGATAACTTGTATAATTAGTTCTTTCCACCATGTGGGATCCAGGGATCAAACTTAGGTTGTCAGACTTGGGGCAGCAAGCATTTTCCACTGACCCATCTTACCAATCTTGAAACAAAGAACTTTAAAATATAGTTTGTACTACTAGGGACAAGGTCAGATAAATTGCAGTATATGTTTCAGAACACCAAGCAGTCATTAAAAATATTTTCAAAGAAATTTAAAGGCAGAGGAAATTGCTTCTAATAAAATTTTACAAAGGGGGTGGGACTTAAATTTTTGACACATCTATTGTAGCAGACTTTTGGAGAAGATTACCTGAGCTTTGTTTGGCTGCTCTGAAGTCCTACTCCTTTTAAGTTGTACAAATTATACAAATTCTTCTCCTAGAGGGACAAAGTGGGACCCTCCTTGTGAAGTGAAACCCTCAACATGGTGTCATCTTAGACAAATATTGGTGTCACGACGTAGAATCTGACTGGGCCTGCAGGGGGTAATCCTATTTTGTAACCCAGAGTGCCTACACTACATATTATGTTCATTGTCTTCATAACTCTGTAGCTAAGAAAAAATTTTAAAGGATTTATGAGAATTTTTTTGCATCTATGTCTCTCTATCATGTTAATCTGAAACTGGAGTTATGGATGATTGTAAGCTGTAAATCAAACCCAGGTCCTCTGCAAGAAAAAGTGCTCTGAAGCACCAAGCCATGATTCCAGTCTCTTAGCTACACTTTTAAGAATATTCTGGGGAAGGTGAAGGGAATGGGAGGAAGGGAGGGAGTGGGAACTGGGATTGGTATGTAAAATGAAAAAAAGGTTCTTTCCTTTTTTAAAAAATAAAAAAAAAATTGTGATCAAACATTTAGTTTATATGGCTATAAACAAAATCAGAATGAGCAGAGCGAACTTCTCAGAGCCTTTGATAATTAAAATGCTAAATCTGATAATTTCTCTAAGAAAGAGGAATGGTATGTGCCGTTTCCCAGTAGTACTGAGACCAGTGAACACTTTCTTACCCCACATTTTGTGTGAAACTGATGTTCCACCAAGCACATTTTAGGTCTGTTTTACTTGGGATTTTCAGCCTGAATCAGGAATCCCGAGATATACAGGAAGTATTTGTTGACAACTGTGATAAGTGCGCACACATCAGCTTTCCTGACATGAGAGCAGTGGTATGAGAAATGAATGGATGTCTTCAGGAAAGTCAATCTTGGCAGACAAGCTCTCTAATACAACTCTCCCTCCACAAAGGGAGCATTTTGTTGGTACTTCTCCAATTTTCTGGGTTCTATTTTTATTGAGGATTTACCATGTGCCAGATACTAAGATTCTTGGAAGACAAAAAGACAGTATCTATCGTTAGTGTACATACAGTTAGGGGTATAACGGGGAAGGGAGTTATCCTCACATATCAGAAAAGGTGAGACGTAAGTATCCACAAGGTGCTATTAGAAGACTGAAGGGTAGAAGTTTGAAAACAACGAGAAAATGTTTGTTACCAAGACTGTCTTATGAAGGCCAAGAAAGGGTGAGCCAAGAGAGGATAGGGTGTGGGGTGTGGGTAAAAAGGCAATGAGGCTTGAAAAAAACATAGCCTATTCAGAAAGCCATGAGGTTTGCATAGCTATACAGTACAGGATATAAGACACTGAACAGGGAGTTGGGGTACAGCTCAGTAGTAGAGGGTTCCATCCCCAATAGGGAGGGCAGGACAGAAAAAGGTTTTACATCGCACACTAGTGATTTGGGACCTTACTCTCAAGATGAAAGGCAATTATTGAAGAATATTCTATCTCAGGAGCAGATTTACCTTTAGAGAGCTCTCTCTGGCAGCCGTGTATAAAAGAGAATATGGAAGCTGATTAGAAAGACAATTCAGGAAGTCTAATAGGAACCATGAGAGCTTGAACCAAACAAGCTTAAGAAGATGGATGAGAGTTTAAAGTGGCAAAAGACTAGTGTGATATCAGACCTGTATTCCCTGCACAAGGAAGGCTGAGGTAGGATCGCCCAGCATTCAAGGTCAGCCTAGGACACACAGTAAGACTGACTTAAAAAAAACCTAGAGATTGGTAAGAGAACTCACATGTTGGGTAAGAACAATGCAGATTTCTGCCTTGAACTACCACAGGCAATGGCAGAGCCACATACATAATCCAGGCAAAATTGGATCCAGGCAAAAAAAATAAGGCCAGATATAAGAAGGAATGCAGTACTTAGAAAAATAAATGTCCCCCAGTCTCAGGCATTTAAACACCTGGTTATCAGTTGGTAGTGTGCTGTTTAGGGAGGTTTAGGAGATATGGCCTTGCTGGAGGAATTCTGTTCCTGGGGCAGGCTTTAGAGTAAAAGCCTATCCTACTTTTAACCTGCTCTCTTCTACTTCATGCTTACATTGGAAGATATGAGCTCTCTGCTTCCTGCTCCTACCACCATGACCCTGCTTACTGCCATGGACTCTCATCCTTCTGGAGCCATAAGCCAAAATAACTTAAGTTGTCTTTGGTCATGGTATTTTATCACAGCAATAAAAAAGTAACTAATACAGGAGATAAACATGCTCAGTTTACTATTCCAATGAAACACATGAGGAATGTTTAGGAACTGGCTGGAACCCTAAGTTGAGAAATGTGGATTTGTCAGGTGACAGAACTAAAGTTTGAAAGGAAGCTATAGGTGTGGCTAAGATTATGTAGGAAGTGTGTATATAAAGAAAAACAAGCTAAAAGCCCAGAAACTGTTACCTCTAACTCATCTAGCTCCCTATAGCACTTGCCTGTAACCTACAATGGAACCTGTCATGCTGCAATGAACATTTACTATGAACATAGCACAGGCTAGTCCTGAGGGTCTTTCCATTCAAGGCAGTAAAATATGGTATTTATATCCAAGGAGACTATGATCTAAGCACAGAGAATTCTGTACTATGCTGTTGTGCAAAATGAATGAAATCAAGAGCTACAAATGTGTGGAGTGTAGAAGAGGCAATAAATTCACTGGGTAGAAATACAAGTTTCAAAGGGGAGGTGTATTATTTTTCTATTGTCATGATAAAATATCATGACCGAAGAAAATCATATGAGAGTTTTAAGCTTACAGTCACAGAGGATTACAGTCCATGATGGCAGAGCAGAAGTAACAGGCATGTGGGTGGAGTAGAAGCCAAGAGCTGAGGGCTTACATTTCTATCTACAAGCAGGAAACAGAAAGTGTATTCGAAATGGCAAGTCTTTTAAAATCCCAGAAGCCTGCCACCACTGACACACTTCCTCCAACAAGACCACACATCCAAGCCTCCCCTAGGGACGAAGTATTCAAATGGCTGAGATTATTGGGGGACATCTCCTTCAACCATCACAGAAGCATTTCAGTTGGGCTTCATAAATTAAGTGGACTGACAAAGAAAGAGAAAGACAATTTGAAGCTGGACACGAATACACTGAAAGATAAAACAGAATGTAAGAAGGCCATTGGAACAGAGTGCAGGAAGTGGTGGACAGAAAAGCTAGAAAATGATCTGAGTAAGTCAGGTCCTTTGGAATCCTGCTGAGGTTTCTTAGGAGTTCACGTGAAAGGCACGTGTGTGTGCATGCACACATACCTAAGACTACTTTCTGCCTATTTCCTAAGTTAAGGAATACCTTTAAGAACAATGAAAGAGGCTGGAGAGATGGCTCAGCGGCTTAGAGCACTAGCTGTTCTTCCAGAGGACCTGGGTGCAATTCCCAGCACCCACATGGCAGCTCACTACTGTCTATAACTCCTCTTCTGGGGGATCTGATTCCCTCATACAGATATACTTGCAGGCAAAACACCAATATATATAAAATAAATAAATTATTATTAAAAAAAGAACAATGAAAGAAATGTCAGAGAAAACATAAAGCTCACCAACTAAAGTTGAGGATAACATGCCTTTTCTCAGTTCTCATATTTCTATTCTGCAAAACTGAAAAAGTCTTGTTAGTGGACCTTTAATTATTTGGCTTTGCTATATCATTTCTATTGCATATAAGAATATAAATCATCTCACTCTAATGCTGTCATTTGAATCTTCTGCTGAAAACATTGGTAGAAATCACACTTTTCTTGGCATGCTGAAGAACAACAAAGTATACTATTTATTAAGTTATTAATGACTTGAATGTGAAGGGTTAAATAAAAGACTAAATAATCAGATAAAGACATACTTTTAAAGATTAAAAATATTTTATTTAAACTTTTCTTCATAAACACTTTTAACTTTTTTCAATTTAAAAACAGAATGGATAGCATAAACATGTTGAATAGATTATATCCACGGCTTGGGAAAAATTACCTGACAAAAAATGTAAAGGCTTTCAAAACAGGTATAAAAGGCAAACCTTAAATTATCCTAAGATTTTAATATCGGCCCTAGGATTATTTGACTACTGGCCCCAAAGGTACCTAAAGGTCAAAATATTTTTCTATAGACAAATTATGCCCAAAAGTATAGGGCATAAACAAGTTAGGTAGAAAAGAACCTTTCTGATCACCTCTTAGGAACATTCCTTCAGAAAGCAAACACCCAATCCTTACTGATATACTGATTAGTAACTTTTAATGCAGTTGTTCCCAAAGAAGTCAAAAGAAAACCCAAGAATTTTAAGAGGGAACACATCTAATGGCATTCTCAATGTTATTCACATAATATCAGAAGCTATACTGATATAGTAAAATAATGGGATTTCCATGAATTATCTATTCCAGTTCATGCCTATGGGGTATCTGAAGTAATAAACTCTCAATAAACTAATTTTTCAGGACTTTAATTTTTAAGATAAATCTTTTTAGAAGATATTTATTACCAAACCGACTCCAAATGCAATTAAACAAATGGATGGTCTCTCAAAAATGTTTAGAATACCAAAAAAAAACAAAAAACCTGAAAGCATGGTAGGCAAACAAGAAAACTGGCACTAGCAGTTCCACTGCCATATAGCCCTCAAATATTTCTAACTTACACTATTGTCTATGTTGTTTTACTTCAGTCTAAAACCTTTCAATTATGTATTCTCAAAAGAGCTAGTCTCTTGAGAGATAGCTTATAAACTGAAATAACAATTTATATTATAAACTGAAATAACAATTTATATTATAAACTGAAATGTTATGACCTACACCCACATATACATATATAAAAATAGTCCCACAAAACGTTTGACATGTTTAGATTATGCAACTCAAATAATTTGTTATAAAATATTTTAAAGCTTAGTTTCATGTAATTAAGACAAAACTCTCCATTTTACCACTTCTTCCCCACACAAGTGTGTGTGTCCTTTATTGTGACTCAAGCAAGCTTCCCAGAATGAGGTGTCCAAAGGTGCTGCTTTAAAAAAGATACGAGAAGGGCTCAGTAAGTATTTCACAATTAGAGTAACACTCATACAAGATAGAGCAATGAGGAGGACACAGAAAAAGCTAGCAAAGAAAGTTAATCATTCTATAATGCTTTGCCTTTTAGAAACCAGTAGCATTTCTTCCAATACAAAACCTTCAACACGAGAATCTTGTATTCTATGAAAAGGCTGTAGTGCAAGGATTTTCTTTAACATCAAAACTTAGAAGGTCAAAGACATGTAAGAAAATAATTGGTGCCAACTAAAAGGCAATTAAAGAAAATTTACTATTTTTGTGACATCTACCATTTAAAATGTAAAGTGGAAGATGACACATTTAAAGATCCTACAGTTAAACCATATAGTTTCAAACCACTTACTGAGTTTTTCAAAATGACAATCTTGTTCATATACAATGCATATAGACAAAGTGGTTCCAAATGAAGCACAGAAAAGCTTGAAAAAATTCTATGAAAAATTTTCCATAGTTTAGTATAACAAAAATAAATCTCTTGCAGCTATTAAACCATAATTTTAAAAGGGAATGTAAGTTATTTGTGGATTTATAATCTAAATTAGAACTATGATTTCCTCTTACATTCAGAACCCAAGCAATAGCAACTAGTCTTAAAGCTCAAAACTGATTACTACTAAGATTATAGTCAGACATGACTTACGTGAAGCTGAACCCAGAATTAGTTCAAGTTAAGATATCATGAATTTTCTGAAACAATCATTGACCTTGGCCTTGTATATTCCAAATGGAAGACCAAGACTATTCAATTGTTTACGAAGATGTTGATCTACACAGGACTATAAAGTTGTATCAAAGCAATTAAAGAGAACTGCCACTGGAGTGTAAAGCCTTTGATAGGGTACCCTGTCTGATATCCTCTTCTTGGTCATTTCCAACAAAAGATACCAAGAAAATTAATGAAGACATTTTCTTTAAAGACACACAAATAAACGTCTAAGTATAGTAGAAAAAAATAGATGGCTAACCTATAGTTTCAAAAAGCAAAATAATTAAACTTATTTTTAAAATAAAAAAACCTTTAACCACATTCTAAGGGAAATTCAAATATCAATTTTATTTTCAGAAATCAGAAATAAATGAAAGGCCACCTAATAAAAATGGAAGGATCACATACAAAAGAAGCCAGTATTCTGATTCCTGAAAGAAAAAAGGTTTTCTTTAGAAAGTGTACCTGACACTTTCTAACACTCAAACAGCTGGCTTTACAGTTTTAAAAAATCAGGCCTTATTCACACTATGAATCACAGCATGGGGAGAGGGGGAGAAAAACCCAAAATCTTCACATTTCCATTATTTCACACTTCCATTTTATGTTCAATGGTGCCAGCAGCAAAAATAATAAAAAAAGTAACTAGAAAAATTTATACAACAGCAGCCATGTAGAAGGCATTGCAATATTGCACCAAAATCCACAGATCTGGCAGGCTATGCCAGTGTAAGATTTAATCAGATACAGACTGCTCATGGGAAAATGGCATCAATTTGAATGATCCACTCACACGGATCACTCTTAATTTTCTCAGCTATATTTTCTTCCTTCGCATTTGAAGAGTTGAAATGTGCAGTTAATCCTAAACTATTTATTATAAATGTCATTAAAACAGCTATTCAAGATTCATTTCAAACTTTCGGGTGACTATCCTTCATGCTAGTAGCTTCCAGAAACTAAAAAGACGCTGAGGGTTAACATATCTTTCTAGTGCCACTGAATATTTTGTACAAAGTGATCAAGCAGATATAACCAGTAACATCATAACTCCTTTCTCACCTCTCTGTCGAAACTGAGCTCAAACTGTGTAAGAGTTGCTGCCCCACATTCACCACCTGCAGCAGCTTTACTGAATAGAAACTATGGGAGTTGCACTTACTTTTACGAGGCTTTTACTTAGGAGTCAGGTATTACCTGACTTTTCTTTAAAAGTGCTTGCACACTGCAGGGTGAGAGCTTGACACAGAGCACTCTGATTCTCACTAAAACAGGGTAACCAAGATTAAACAGACTGCAAAGAAAAACACTTTCAAACAAGAAAAAACATACATTAATATGAAATATTAATGTTTAGTTTTGAAAACAAAATGTAAAAGTTTTTTATCCATACATGTTTCAGAAATATGAGTTCAAATTTTACTGAACTAGTATGGACTGAAGATAGACTACTTTGATACTGAATGAGGACTCCAGTTATTTTAACTTTCTAAAAACATTAATACAGTAACGACATTACATCTAAATTTCAACAAGTATGGCGAACTGTGTGTGCAAGTGCACTAGCTTAAAAATATAGAATCCTAATCACGCATAAAAGGGATATGCCTTATATATTTATAGGATGTACGCAAGTATGGATATGCTTTCACTAACACAATGCAGATAAGAGAAGGCAGCTTAGAAATAGTGTTCTGATATAAAAAACTTTAGTAGAAAATTTAAGTTTTTGCATTTTCAGCAAAAGCCATGCAAAAAGGTCAAGAGTTTTAAACTTTTAAATAATAAACCAAAACATATAGCAGACTAAAACAATGTCTAAAAAGAGTTCAGATAGAGAGGGACTGAAATCACATCCAGTGACACTTACTGGGTCTTCTCTTAGAAGATGCACAAATCCTACACTAACATCTGAAAGAAATGCTTAAAGCAGAAAAATCAACTTCCCAGGTAAGTGGAGCAGTATAAACTGCTTCTGGAAGTAGTTTCAAGAGCTAGAGCTTTAAATGAACTTATTGCATGAGTTTGAGGCCACTGAAAGGAAAAGAAAGATGCTAGCACAGAATGAAAACTTACAATATTAGACCAATGGCTTTGATAGTAAAACTGGTGAGGTTTTTCTTTATGCTTTTAAACTACTTTATTACAACTTATTTGCCTTTTTTATTTTTAGGGAGAAAGATGACATCAGTTGCAACGCCTAACCTCATCCAGTACATAGTCCGGAAAATGTAGGTTGCACACTTGTAAACCATCCAGCTTGCAGGGCATTCGAGGATACTCGTCTTCCTTCCACTTATTTTCATCTGGGTCAAAGGTGAGAATGGAATCACTGTAATGACCATTGTAACAAAGCCCTCCAAGGACCATTATTTGTTTGTCCAGCACAGTCACACCATGGCCACTTCTACCAATTGGCATGGATGCCAAGATGGTCCACTGATCAGTATCTGGGTTGTACACCTCTGTGGAAGGGCAGCCCTGAGATTCAAAAGAGGCCCTCAAGATCACACAGACACCACCGAAGACATAAAGCTTGCCATTATAAGATATCATCTTGTGAAAGCATCTGGCATAATTCATCTTGCTCTTATTTTCCCAGCAATTGGTGACTACTTGAGTTCTCCTGGTCCGCTGTTCTATGGTCCCTTCTTTACTGGGATCAAACACACATACTTGTTTAGATGTGGAAGATGAAGTGATTCCTCCAGTGATAAACAATTTGTTATTGAGTACTGTCCCCTCATGTCCATATTTGTTAACTGGATAAGGATCTACAAATTCCCATTTATCATTAATGATATCATATCTTTCTGTCGAATAGAAAGTCTCATCTCTTGTTCTGCCTGCTACAGCATAAATAAATTTCCCAATAACACCAACAGCAAATTCTGAACGGGGTACAGACATGTCTGCCATGCGCAGCCAAGAATTTTGTCTTGGATCATACCTGAACACTTTTGAAGATGCATGGAATTCGCCATCTGGGCCCAGTTCTTCTCCACCTAACAGGAATACAAAATTATTGACAATAGCAAGGCAGTCTGGCCTCAGAGGTACTTGGGGGCCCTCCAGTTCCCACCAGACTCTTGGTTTCTTTAGAAGAAGTATTTTACTATTAACCATGCTATGTCCAATCATTCCTCGGAATACTGTAGTTTGTGGTTTGGCAGAACGAATACGACTTGATTTCATGTCTAACAAGGGCTGCTGGTGAATGTTCTGGAAGTAATTCAATGCTTGGTCAACTTCATAGCGTAGCTGTCGAGAATATCTATAAAATTCTGATGTTTTAACCTAGGAATACAAGTAAAAGAATTTAACCAAAAGATAAGGCATAAATGTTAAACAAACTATCAATGCCTACTATGATCAAGATATTTTAAGACTCCTTTGCTAACTGTTTTTTCTTGGAAAAATTACTTTGTTTTCTACAAAGCTTTTTCATTGTATTTGTTTCTGTAACTTGCATTTATAATTACATATATATGTTCCCCCAAGCCTTTAAAAGTAAACAATCTCTTTTTAAGGAATAAGTTAATTTTTAAACAGAACAGGATTTATGAAAAAGTCTATTATCAGACACTATTATATGTTAGGCCCTAGGCTGCAAGTGGTGATCAGGTCATAAACAGGGCTTCATATTAGAAAAAGATCTCATCTGTAGTTTTCTTAACCAATGATATTACATACCATGAAACAACCTCAAGTGCATCATTTGGAGAGCTATGGTAGTGAGCTAGTGAAAATTTTATATACATACACAATTCCCAGAAGGTTTTTGACATGAAGATTTAGTATGTCATCAACATATGCTATTAAATAACAAAACAGCAGAAAATAGGTCAACTTTTCCTTTGTTTTTGGAAGAACTACTTTAACATGACTACTATCAAGATCTTAGGAAGTACTTCTAAGAGCTATACTAAGCACTACTGGGAGATAGAAAGTTAAGTGTAAGAAGTAGTTTATGCCAGGCAGTGGTGGTGCACGCCTTTAATAGCAGCTCTCGAGAGGCAGAGACAGGCAGATCTCTGTGAATTCAAAGCCAGCCTTGTCTACAAAGCAAGTTCCAGGACAGGCTCCAAAGCTACAGAGAAACCTTCTCTCAGAAAAAAAAAAAGAAATGGTTTATTTCCTCAAAGAACTTATGATATATTTATAAAAATTAAAGCATACATAAATTGGTCAAGTTGACAGGTATGAAGTAGTACAGCACATCTCTGTATAGTAGCACTTTAGATATAGGTGTAAGAACGTATCAGTCAGGCTGTGGTGGTACACGCCTTTAATCCCAGCATTTAGGAGGCAGAGGCAGGAGGATCTCTGTGAGTTCAAGGCCAGTCTGCTCTACAGAGCAAGTTCCAGAACAGCTAAGGCTGTTACACAGAGAAACCCTGTCTAGGAAAAAATGGCTACCTGAAAGTCTGTCTCGAAATAAAAAAATGAGTTACTGGAGGTCAATGATTACAAATTCAGCTCAATTCTTTCTATTAAAACAAGTGTAGAAGAATTCAGAAAATAAAAACTATGAACAAATGAAATTTGCAATAAAGAAAAATATGAAAAAGACCCAATCCTTTATCATTTTAGTTCACATATTTAACATGGAAAGATGCTCACAGAATATTCAGTCATTTATTTTTATTTTATTATTATTATTGTTTGTTTTTCAAGACAGGGTTTCCCTGTGTAACCTTGGCATTCCTGGAACTCACTCTGTAGACAAGGCAGGCTGGCCTTGAACTCAGAGATCCACCTGCCTCTGCCTCCCAATTGCTGGGATTAAAGGTGTGCACCATCATCACCTGGATCAGTCAGTTATTTTATTGGTACTGATTACTGAACTCAGGTCTTGAATGCCAGGCAAGCATCCTACCAACTGAGCTATATCCCAAACCCTCACAGCATGTTCTGTTCATTTTTTCTGAAGAACAACAGTACCCTGGCACTATACCAACTAAATACATTTTTATATAAGCTTACTTACATTAGTAGTGATTCCCTCTGGAATTTCACAAATATTTTTGGTTCTTTATCATGTATCATATTTGTGAGTAAAAAGGAATCTTTCCATTTTAAAAATGAGAAAAGACTGTTTCAAAAAATAAATTGCCGGGCTATGGTGGCGCATGCCTTTAATCCACAGGCAGAGGCAGGTGGATCTCTGTGAGTTCAAGACCAGTCTGGTCTACAGGGTGAGTTCTAGGACAGGCCCCAAAGCTACAAAGTAATCCTGTCTTGAAAAAACTAGATAGATAGATGATAGATAGATAGATAGATAGATAGATTTTTTTAAATGGATTCCAAAGAGTTGGAGATATACAACTCAATTGCAGAGTACTTGCCTAGCCTATGTAAGCCCTGGGTTTGGTTCCCAGAACACTGAAAAAAGAAGTTAAGACCATCAAAACTCTACTTCAAGCCAGTCATGGTGGCACATGCCTGGAATTCAGTAAACAGTAGGTTAGGTGGAAGCTGAACTGGATTACCTAGTGAAATATTGTTTTGTTTTGTTGGGGGAGGTGTGCAGACATGATAGTTTAAAATTTCATGAGTAAAAATGAGTGTTTTTCTACTTTCTTTTCTTATTCACTCTTTCTATAAATTGTCTAATAGTATGCTATATTCATTTATCATTTCCTTATTAATTTGTTGGAACTAAAAGTTCATACTGTGTAAGTATAGACTAACAAGAATTAATGATGTATGATTAACAAGAATTAAGCATCCTACCAGTCAGAAAGACCAGGTGTTTAAGATCATCTTCAGCTACATAGGAAGAAGGATGCTAGTCTAAGCTACATGAAACTCTATCTTGAAAGAGAGAAAGAAAAGGGAAGTAGGGAGGAGAGAGAAAAAAATAAATTAGCAGGGACCACAAACCTCAACTTACAAATTTAAGGGTTTAAAGTGCACAACCAGTGGCCTGGGTACCACACAAATTCCTAAATAATAGAATTTTGTCCAGCATAGTAATTAAACATCTTGACATGCAATCCAGTATGGAGATTAAGGATTCAATTTCTGATTTGGGAACACATTAGCTTTACAACCTTGAACCTTTGTTTTTTTTAAATGTGTATTGGTGTTTGGCCTACATGTATGACTGTCTGAGGGTGTCAAATCCCCTGGAACTGGAGTTACAGACAGTTATGAACTGCTATATGGGAATTGAACCTGGGTCCTCTGGAAGAGCAGCCAGAGCTCTTAACCATTCAACCATCTTTTCAGCCCCAACATTGAACCTATAATCCTGTTTCCTCATCTGTTATTATTGGGATATCACCTATGCTTCTTAATTTTGGAGCAGAAGATGACTGGGATAGCCCAAGTGCAAAGGATTTAGTTTAGTGTCTGTCATGTGCCCATGTACAAAATTCATTAGCTGTTACATTAAAAGTTAGTCTGTAGAGAGAGACAGAAATGAGAAGAACCTATTTTGGACCTAAGTGAAACATGACACTAATATACTAATAGAACACTACTTTACAGAAAGCAGCCTTGTTCAGAGATTGAGAAAGGAGACATGAAGCTCTCAAGTTTTTCCAAAAAAACAAAAAACAGGAACTTTGCAAGGAAGCTTAGGAAGGCTTGGAGGTTCTGTGAAGTATAACACTAACTCCTTAACTGCAAAATACCGAGGAGAGAAATGAGAAAGTAACCTGATGTAGCAGTTATCTGGAATTCAGATGCTAAGAAACAAGCTCATAGAGCAAGTATTATGAAGAGTGGAATGAAACTTAAGAATGCAGTAAAATGCTGAATCTTCACAAAATACCAGATATTAAACAAAAAGCATCTTAAAGTAAAAATTAGAAAAACTGAAATTAACAGAGAGAAAAAAACCTCAGGTGGCACACGCCTTTAATCCCAGAACTTGGGGGGCGGAGTAGATGGATCTATGTGAGCTATAGATAAACCTAAGTTCCAGGCCAACCAGAAACCCTATCTCAAAGAAAAAATTAGTTGACTGAACTATGGTATATACCACCATTTTAATGATTGTGTATAATGTAAAATGAACCCAAAATGTACTAACAGATATTCGAAATGTTAAATGAGCAAAACCAAAGAACAGTACATATATTCTTAAATAAAAATCAACTATTTTATAGTTGGAAGTACATATGGGCGATACACGTGTTCAATACACAACTACCAGCAAGTTCCCAAGGTCTACCCCAATTTGATTCTATATAGGTCAGAATATATATTTTTTACAAGGATCATAGCCTTTTTTGTAATAATCAGTTTTAAAAGGTAC
>LOJH01044256.1:0-12480 GCA_001685095.1 Ellobius talpinus | reverse complement strand
CTCTCTCTCTCTCTCTCTCTCTCTCTCTCTCTCTCTCTCTCTGTCTGTCTCTCGAGCAAGATTTATCATCACATCATGATTTCATGTAGATAAATGTGTAGAACATTTTCTTTAAATTACCCAGACAGTAATGTCACACTTTCTCTCATACTTTATCTCTACTTTAAAATCCTCTGTATTTTAAAAATGCTGATGTTAATAAATGAGCATGTTGATACACTGTATGTGCCAGACATTTACTAGAAAAAATACTCATTGTAAATAAGCTTTATTGTTAAACATTTATTCATGGTGTTTTAATGTCTTAGATTTCACATTTTATGTAAATTATAAATTTTATCTATAATTTAGTTGGAACACTCTAAACATGCTTTTGCTATAATATCCCAACCCAATGAGTTTTATAAAAAAATTCATCCTTGGAAGAGATACTACTCCTTGATCAAATGATGCTTATTTGAAGATTTACAATATACACACATGTATAAGATATATTATAAAAGCATATTTTCCAAAGTACATGTATTATTTAATAGAATTCAATCTCATACTTTTGACAGTTTTGAGAACTTTGGCTCTGGAGTCAATATCTGAGAACAATAGCTACTAATGGCTATGCACAACAATACTGTATACTCACATATATTTGTGGCATATATAATATACTGTGACTGCATAACCCTAAGAGAAATTTGATGTGTTTATGTATATAATTATTGCTCTTTGTGTATTTTTCTTAGAAATGAGCATAAGGGTAATTTTATTGTATTTTTAAGTGTTCACTGGATAAATTCAACATTTATAACTAAATAGCTTTCTTTCAGTACAGTATAGTGTTTATTTTAAATTTATCCAAGTTGTGACTCACTTACTTTCTCTCCATTTTGTTATCATTCCCTCTCTCTCCCACCTGCCCTCCCCTTCTCCCATGCCCCAGCTTCTCTTTCTTTCTTTTGTTCATCTTATTTAATAAGGAATTTTGTCCAAATAGTTTTGGATCTATAGTTGTGAATACAGTTTCCCAATGGGCTTAATTTTTTAACTGAGCAGAAATTTGGAAAGTGAAACAATCTTAACCTCCATCATAGTGGTAAATAAAGGTCTATTTATTAATTTTGTTATTAGAAATTTTGAAAAGTAATTATAAGTGATTAATTGATACATTTAAACTAAATACACTAGACAGAATGAAGTTCTTATTAATATTTAAATTTATTGTTTGAATTTTCATGTTACTTTGTTAGCATAAATCAGCAGGACCACAACAATTAAGATGATCAAAGAGAGGCATCCTATTCCCTTATGACTAGGAATATTACACCCACTTAATCCCTTGTAATTCTGCAAGACTTGCAGATAGCTGTAGGTATCTCAACTATATTCATGCCCTTTGTTTTTTCCATGTTTCAAGGTCACGATTTGGTGACTGAGTTTTCATTTCTCAAAAGGTTTTCATAATAAACAAATCTTCTTAAGTACCTGAGGCTTAGCACAGTCTGTCCTGAGAAGCAACATTGTTGTGGAGTATTATTTTAACTAAGCAAAGATATCTTGTATTTTTTATGCTGGGGAATATTACTTTAACTGTGAGAAGGTGTGTTACATTTGTTTCTGTGCCCTCTGTTAATGATGTAAAGATGTGCTACATTTGTTTGTGTTGCATTTGCTTAACTATGTAAAGATGTGTTGCATTTGTTTCACCTTGCCTGCCTAAGACACCTGATTGGTTTAATAAAAAGCTGAACAGCCAATAACTAGCAGGGGAGGGACATGTGGGCAGAGAGAAAAAGTAGAAGGAGAAATCTAGGTTCTGGAGAGAAGGAGATGTGGATGAGGCGAAAAGAGAGGGACAGGCCTGGAGCCAGAAGCCAGGCAGCTGCCAGACAGACACCAAAAGCAGTGAAAACAGGATATACAGAAACAAAGAAAGGTTTAAAAAAAGGCCCAAGGCAAAATGTGGATAAATAGAAACATTAAAAGAAGAGCTAAGTGAAGGCCAAGCATTAGAAACTAATAATAAGTCTCCATGTTGTGATTTGGCACCTGGTTGGTGGTCAAAAAGAAAAAGCCTCCACACAACATTGCTTAGCTTTGCATCACACAGATGGAAAGAGGAAAGATGAAGGCGCTGCCTTCAGATAAAGGGGAACAGCATTCATGTCCCCTTTAGCCAGGTCTACTAAGAAGCCGTCACTTCATGCCATCTGGCTTGCTCACTTTGAGCTTCTCTGATTACTCAGAGAGAAATTCTTAACAGGCTTAATGCTAGTCAAATGCTCTGTGGCACTTGATGGCTGTTTGTTGTTTTATTGCTCTCTGAAGAACCTGACTCACAAAGTAAAATAACTTGTTGAAGCCAATTCAATCATATCATTTCCAACTTAATTCTCACAGCACTTTGGCCATAAGGATAAATGAAATTATGAAAACTGAAGGAAAAATAGATGGATCTGGAAATTATTGTAACTAGGTAAAATAACCCACATTCAGAAAAACAAATAGCACATGTTCTTTCTCATATACATATCCTAAGTTTCAACATGTGTGTGTGTGTGTATGTGTGCATGAGTGGAAATAGGTCATGATCTAATAAGCAGAACATGAGCAGTTGGCTCCGTTGAGGAAGGAGAAGAGAGTAGCACATGAAGGAGAAGGATACAAGGAGGGGCAAAGGGCTGAGGGAGGAGGGACCTGGAATCCATAAAAGTAATCATGTTTAAAAATGTCACTATGAGCCAGCGGGGGTGGCACATGCCTTTAATCACAGCAGTCAGGAGGCAGAAGTAGACAGATCTGTGTGAGTTCGAGGCCAGCCTGGTCTAGAAGAGCTAGTGTTCCAGGACAGCTAGGACTGCTACACAGAGAAACCCTGTTTTGGAAAAGCAAAACACAACAACAGAAAATGTTACAATGAAACCTAATGCTTGTAAGCTAATTTAAAATATATATATACATATATATCATATATGCATGCAATTGCATATATTATATATAAAAGAATATGGGCTGTAATCTGAGAAAACATGAGCTTTTATAATTTAGAAATAGTCATCCATTAGATAATTGGCTAGCCTAGAAGTCAAAAAATGACTACATCATGACAAAATGAGTAGTAAATTATATTGGTAGTTCATTCATTACTCATCAAACTAGTGTGATGGTCCATCTTTGTTGTCAACTAGACTATATTTAAAATCACGTAGGAGACATACCTATGGCCATCTGTGAAGGCATGTTCAGAGAGATTTAACTTACATGGTGAAGCACATCACATATATAGTTATCATCATTCTTTAGGGTAGGGAGCAATGTTCCAATAATATTCCGATAATATTCTGCGGAGATAGGGAGAGAGCGCGAGACACAAACGAACCCACGGGTATAAGTTTATTAAAAGTCTGTGCAGACGGGGCCATGGGGAAACGGTGGACAGAGTGAAAGAGAGGGTGGGAATGGCGCCTTTAGCTTTTAAAGGTTTCCCAGCACATTCGCATGAGGGGAAAGACGTGTCTACGTCAGACTCTGATGACGGGTGGCGCTACAACCTGCGCCTGCGCATAGGGGCTTCTACATCAAACGCTAGTGACGCAGATAGCGGGCAACTAACGCATGTGCACCTGGGATATGTATGCTGGCCTCCGAACCGGGAAGTACAGCCTTATGGGTGGCTAAAGGAATTACAGGGAGGAAGGAAAGAAAGAAAGAAGAAAGGAAGGAGGAGGGACTGGTATGAATCTAAACACAGTTCAATATTTCCTATTTCTCTTTTATGCTATTCATCTCCTTATTAATCCAATACTGGTAAAAGTTGTATGCAACTCCTTCACAATCAGAGAATAGTTAATAAATGTTAGTATATAGTTTATAAATCACATGCTATCTCCTTTCTTGAGTAACTTACTTTTTCAGTTGCTTGAATGGAAAGATAAATGCAGCCCAACAATGCCAGCAAAGAACGACTTCCTTCTATCTACCCGCCAAGCACTACAAATCCAAAACCATTTGCTGCCTTGCCCTGTCACTTACCCAAACTGTGACAAGCAAAGCAAAATGTCCAGCCCTTTCCAAATGTTTTCATAATAGGTTGTAACACTTGAAATCAAAAGGGTTTTCTACTACCTCTGTGAGTGTTTCGGAGAGTTAAGAGCACTAACTGCTGAGGTAAGCAGTATGGAGTGTAGCCAACTTAAATTCTAGTCTCGCCTGTTTGAAAGCGTCTTATTATTTTCCATCTTACACCTCTGAGTTGGGGAAATTGAAGAGAGTGACTTCTCTATTACTGAAGCTTCTTTCTTCGACAAAGATGAAATTCTGTGATTTCCGGGCTCTATTATTTTTATAAATATTTTAATTTTCTTCTTATCTTGAATCAAATTTGATCATTTTGATCAATTTATTTTTCTTAGAAATTCAGTCTTTATACTATTTATTTTACCTACATGTTCTGTTTTATGAAGATTTATTTGCACATAGAGTTTTGGATATGATTACTTTTGCCCTATTCTATCCAGGTTTTGAGTTTCTAATTTATTAGACTAGCTAAACTATTTTTCTACTTAATTAACTTTTTATGAATTCCATTGTTATCATAAGCTCATTTCAAAACTGGGTTCCATTTCTATAGGAAGGGGAAGCCTTATGGTGATGTTGCAAACTTTCAAATTTCTATTGCAGGAAACAAAAGTCTTCTGCTTTAAGCAGAAAGAAGCTTGTTGAGTCTAGGTCCTTAGAAACCCCTTATGGGGCCTACAATAGCCTTGATTCCAATCCAACCCCAGTGAACCACAACAAAACTGACCCCAAAAGTACCAAAACTGATATAATTAAGGTAGAATTGGATGCTATTGCTATAAAACTTGAATACAAGAGCACATGCCTGAGCTCCCAGGCCCAAATCTGGAAGTCCTTGTTTCCACAGCATCATTAAACATGGCTGTAGAAGTCATTAATATCAGGAGGATCCACCTCAGCAATGGGAAAATGCTTTTTCAAGCTTCATCTTCCAGAACTCTGTGCCCAACATGGCAGCCATCAGCAAAATATACCTGTTGAGCACTGTAAATGTGGCTGTTCCAAAAGGAGAAAAACCATGCTGAGAAAAGTTTGTGTTGCACAGCGGGTTTCAAGACATGATGACATAAAATAAGAAATATAAAATGCTTAAATTTTAAAGTATCATAATAATAACAAAATGATATGTACCACATTTATTTTCCCATTCTTCAGCTGAGGGACATCTTGATTGTTTCAAGTTTCTGGCTATTATAAATAAAGCCACAATGGACATAGTTGTTCAAGTGTCCTTATAGTAGGATGGACCATCCTTTACCTAAGAGTGGTATAGCTGGTCTTGAGGTAAATTGATTTTCAATTTTCTGAAAAACTACCTTATTGATTTCCAAAGTAAATCAATATGTACAAGTTTGCACTCCTGCCAACAATGAAGGAGTGTTCCCCTTGCTCCACATCCTTGCCAGTATGAGCTGTCATTTCTGTTACTGGTCTTAATCTTTCTGACACATGTAAGATGGAATCTCATAGTCATTTTGATTACCCCATCCCTGGTAACTAAAGATATTGAACATTTAAGTGTTTCTCAGCTACTTGAGATACCTCTGTAGAGAATTCTCTGTTTAGAGCTGTATCTCATTCTGTAATGAGATTTTTGTTTTGGTCTATTTTGGTTTTTTTTAATCTAGTTTCTTGAGTTCTTTATATATTTTTGGGTATATATCTGGGGACTTGATAAAAATATTTTCCTATTCTGTAGGCTGCTGTTTTGTCATATTGATTGTGTCCTTTACCTTACAGAAGCTTTTCAGTTTTATGAAGTCCCATTTATTAATTGTTGATCTTAATCCCTTCACTATCAGTGTTGTTTTTAGACAGTTGTACTCTGTGACAATGTGTTCAAGACTGTTCCCCACTATCTCTTCTATCAGCTTCAGTGTGTCTTGTTTCATATTGAGGTCTTTGATCCACTTGGGTTGAGTTTTATACAGGGTGATATATAATTATCAATCTATTTGCAGTCTTCTACATACAGACAGACATCCCCTTTGACCAGCATCATTTAAAAAATGCTTCCTTTTCTCCAATGTGTATTTATGGCTTCTTTATAAAAATTCAGATATCCAGAGATGTGTGTGTTTATGTCTGGTTCTTTAATTTGATTCCATTGATTAACCTGCCTGTTTTTATGCAGTTTTTATTACAATAGCTCTGTAGTACATCTTGAAATAAGGGGTGGTGAGACCTGTGGCAGTTCTTGAGGATTTTTTGTTTTTCTATATGAACTTCAGAGTATTGTCCTTTCAAAGTCCATAAAGAGTTGCATAGGAATTTTGATGAGGATTGTGTTGAATCTGTGAATTGCTTTTGATAAGATGGCCATTTTTTACTATGTAAATCCTATAGATCCATGAGCATGAGAGATCTTTCCATCTTCTGATATCTTCTTCTTTATTTTTCTTACCCCAGGTTCTTTTATGTTACTTGAGGCTACTGTGAAGGGTGTTGTTCTTATGATTTCTTTCTCAGACTGTTATTTGTATATAGGAGGGATACTGATGTTTTTATTAGTTAATCTTGTATTCAGCCACTTTGATGAAAGCGTTTATCAGCTGTAGGAATTCTCTAGAAGAAACTTGAAGGTTTCATATATACTACCATATCATCTGCAAATAATGATACTTCAACATTTTCCTTTCCAGTTTACATTCCCTTGATCTCCTTCAGTTGTCTTATTGCTCCGGATAGAACTTTAATTACTATATTGAATACATATAGAGAGAGTGGACAGCCTTGCCTTGTTCCTACCTGCATCTACCACTGAATTATACCTTCAGCCTGGTTTTCTGTGGTTTCAACTTTACATTTCTCATGGCAATGCCTTTAATAATATGTAGCTTTTGATCAAACATTAAACATTCTTCATAAATTTTATTTTTAATGTTCTAAATTTCTAGGTCTTTAAGTCATATGCTTTCTTCCTTTTAGCTTTCCCTCTCCTTTTGTATGTTGTTTTTGTTTGATGCTGGGTTTCATTGTTTGTTTGCTTGTTTGGAGAAGGTTTTTTTTCTTCTTTATTTTTAGGGAAAGAGGGGAGTGGAGACAAGGTTTCACTCAATAGCTATCTAAGCTGGCCTCAGACTTCAGCAATCATCATGCCCCATCCTCTTCAGTACTGGCATTACAGTAAGACCCACCCACACCCAGCTAAACTATCTTTTCTTTCCTTCCAATTGTGTCCAATTTATTTAGTTTATTTTTACGTAGATTTTATGTTTGACATATATTAAAGTTTCCTTTGTTGCTAAATACAACAAACTATTCCAAAGCTCCTCATGGTTTAGAATCATGTTTTCTGTGCTACAACCAAATAAATTTAATTTATATGTGTTAATATGGCTATTCGTGTCAACCAAACTGTCACTTATCTTGTTCTGTCTTCTTTTGCTGCTGTTTCATTTTGCTTTGCACTCAGCCACTTCACTAACCCCACAATTGGTCATGAACATGTGGGGTTAGAACCCTTGGGAACAAACACATGCAGTAAGGTTTGTTACAGTTCAGTGAATGGGTTTGAGAGTTACTATCAATGGCATCCTGAAATATAAGATACCCTGGGAAATAAGAGTGATGTTGAACTTTTTTCCTATTATTTATTAAACACATACTTGAAATTTGGAAATGACCTTTGATACTTTGCCTGGTTTTCAACTGGATGTTTTGCAATTTTAAGATACTGTATTTTTATAACTACTGTGTATTCTCATATTTGCTGTTTACTTTTTTATTTGTGGGATACTTTTTACATTCACAAATTCTGGTCTCTATCAATCACTCTGAACGGTATGATCTCTTTTCACTTTGGTTCGTTCACATGTAAGATCAGACGAAGGTACACTTCACTGTCTGCATTCCTCTGCTCTTCCTGAGAAAACAGGGAAATCGGTTTTCCTAAAAGTCACATTAAATATTCTTCCTTTCATTGTAACTCGTGTTTCAAAAGTCTACTTCTAAACGACACGTCTTAATCTTTAACATGTCTGCCTGTATGATGTGGGCTCTAAGTGTTCTCATTCTTTTACCTTCATGTCACATGTGATTAATATGTGCTATATGACTAATACTGGAATATGCTTTTATTAACTTCTCCATCAGTATTATTTTATTAGTCTTCAGATCAAAAGTACTCTTAATTTCTGTGTCTACAAACATCTAAAACAATGGGAAAAGGGGCTCTCAGAAGAACTTTCTAGACTGGTTTGTGGAATTGTATAAATCTACAGATTGAAATATTTATTCAGGAGCATATCTGCATCCATATATGCACACATATCTAAGGTTAGGAATGCTTTTATCATTAATGTTTCTTCCAGGTATGCTCACACTAGCCTCTTATCAACTTGACACATCTAAGAAATGAAACTGCCAGTTGAGGAGCAAAGCTGCCTCAATCGTATTGGCCTTTGGGCATGTCTGTCAGTCATTTTCTTGATTGCTGCTAAAAGATGTGGAGGGCCTAGCTCACACTAGGTGGTGCCACTCCTGAGCAGGTGGACCTGGGTTGTTAAACAGGAATCTTAGCTGAGGAGAAATAGGAGAGCCGTGAGCAGTTGTGCACCGTGGCTGCTGCTTCAGTCCCTGCTTCCAGGTTCCAACCTTGAGTGCCTGCCCTGGCTTCCCTCAGTGATGGAGAGGAACTTAGGAGCAGAAGAGCACCCTGGCTTCCCTCAGTGATGGAGAGGAACTTAGGAGCAGAAGAGCACCCTGGCTTCCCTCAGTGATGGAGAGGAACTTAGGAGCAGAAGTGAACCCCGGCTTCCCTCAGTGATGGAGAGGAACATAGAAGCAGAAGTGAACCCTGGCTTCCCTCAGTGATGGAGAGTAACTTGGGAGCAGAAGCAAACCCTGGCTTCCCTCAGTGATGGAGAGGAACTTAGAAGCAGAAGTGAACCCTGGCTTCCCTCAGTTATGGAGAATAACTTAGGTGCAGAAGAGAACCCTTTCCTCCCTGAGTTGCTTTGATCCCTTTCTTTATCACAGACATAAGAAAGCAAATTAGAATAAGTATTTTTTATTGAAAATAAAGGAGATATTCTCTAACAATTGCTGGTAATATGTTCAGATTTAAAATCACTCAGTTGACTCTGTCTTCTCTTCATTAATAGTCATCATTAAATGAAGAAATTAGGCTCTAATACTCAACAAATTTTTTAAGACAGCATATGACTTTTGCCTTCTTTTGGCTAATGTCTTTTAATAGGGGTTTTAGCTTACCTAAAAACATATTCAGTGTACTGAGCATATATATATATCTTTTTGAGTACTTTTTTATATGGAGTTTTTAGTACTTTTCTTGACAGCTGGATATATGTTCTGGAACATTCTATCATAGCACCACCAGAGAAAAGAAGATAACTCTTCCCTAACTATGAATGTGACCTACCTGCTTCAAAAGAATAAACATCTTGGTTGTTTCTCACTATACTGACATGCATGGCTTGGAATCACATCAGCAGATGGGACCACCGCAATGTTGCTAAGCAAGGTAGGCTCCACCCTTGGCTGACAGAATACTGGCAGTCAGATTATAATGTTGTAGCAATGGCATTTGTTGAAAGGGTGATAAAGTAAGATGTCTCACAACAAATGGCATGCCTTTTAAAAATGCAACACATCAAACTGAAGTCGTCTTATTTGGGGCACATCAAGACAGTTATAATTTAAAGCTTGAGTAGCAGTCAAAGTTGGGTGTTTGCATACATTCTCTGTAGGTGTCAGCATTGCTTTGTGATAGTCCTATGCCAGGAGCTGCATTTTCATCAGATTATAGGATGTATCTTTCATGCTATACACAGGGACAAAAACCAGAAGCACATATCTAAAAGTGAGACATCTCCTGGATTATTCCTTTTAAAATAACAAATTATATCTGAAAGATTAAATTTCTGTTTGCGTTAATATGGATATTTATTTTTCTTTAGTGAGCATGAGCGCCTTCAATGTCTTATATGCCATTGTGTAAATTGAAAAGTAAGATGTTTCAAAAATGTATCCAACAAGACTCACAGAGCCTGATTCTATCTGTCTTACTTACTTGTAAGTGATTCTGTGTGATTTGTTGCTGAAAGAAAGCTAGCATGTCATTTTATGGGGTGATTTAGATTGCCAAGCCCTGTACATTGTGATCCACACAGTTCAAATTAATTACATGCAGACGTTTTATTGGACAGAGTTACCAGAATTCCATCTAGGGAGGCTAAATTTAAAATATGGGGGGAGGCTCACATTAGCAGGGTGTGTATGCTGGATCAATGTTCTGCTCATAATCATGGAACACTCATTAAATTAAATTGTATCACCTTTGAATTTAACAGAAGTGAAATCTCTGTGATGAGGAATGTATCCCTGCTTGCACTGCTCTCATTGTCTGCATGGTGGGCCACAGAAAAACACTGGAATTTTTATGGAGACATAATACTTCTAAAAGATCCAATCACAAAACCCAGATGAATTTATCGTTTCTATAACCGCATATTACAAATTTAAAACAGTGACTATAGTTTGAAATGTTGCAGAGAAAATTTAATGCCTTAGAAGGTACACAGACATGTGTATCTATTCATTCTGGATGACATTTCATCTAAGATTAAGGAACACACACATGCATGTATGCGCACACACACATACACATGACCATGCACATATATATGCACACACTTTCTATTTACATGATTAAGTGGTATAGTACTAGCTAGCAAAGTCATTAACTTCCTTTTTTATATGTAATGATACGATAAAATATTGGAAAATACTACTCATTTCTTAAACAAATTGTGCCGAAATAATTTTATAATCTATTTTGCAGGTATGTTTTCAGGTAGACATTCTTTGGAACATGTAAAATTGGGTAGTTCAGGTGTGAAAGAAAAGCAAGAGCAGCTTGTCTTAAATACCAAACAACTTATCGAATCTCACTTGCACCGAGGACAAGTTCTTGGAAAAGAAAAGAAAAAAAGTCAGAAATTTGCTCCAAATTTCTCCAGAAAAGAAATTCTTATGAGCCAACCTTGAATATTTTCCCACAGAGAAGTAAAATAAAAATGTGGCATACTCAAGCACACTGCTCAGAGATACCACTGCAGGTTGTCCAGAAATGTCACTGTGTGCTGCCCAGAGATACCACTGAGTGCTGCCCAGAAATGTTACTGTGTTCTTCTTAGAGATGCCACTGTGTGCTGTGCAGAGATGCCACTGTGTGCTGCCCAGAGATGCCACTGCATGCTACCAGTAAGATATTCAAACAGAAGTACTGACAAAGCTACACCTTGCAGGTCCAAGTTCTCACCATAATTATTTTTCAAGTGTCATTATTGTTATTGTGTACGTGTTCCCATATGGGGATGTATTTGTGTCGAAGGGAGGGCGTGTACATGTGTATGCATGGGTGGAGATACCCAGTGTCTTCCTCAATCACTCTCTCTCTGTTTGTTTGTTTGTTCATTTTGAGACAAGGTCTCTCCCTGACCCTGGAGGTCATCAATTCACTAGAATGTCTGACTCTCAAGCCTCAAGGATCCCCTTGTCCCCGCTCCTTTACAGTTAGGATTATAATCTGCCATGTTCCACTGTACCCAGTCTTTATATGTGGGTACTAATGATCTGAACTCAGATTCTCTTGTTTGTTCTCAAAGCATTTTATTCTCTGAGCCATTTCCCACCCTCAGTTTTACTTTGTTGACCAATCAGAACTATATATTTACGGAGTGCAATGCAAGGTTTTTATGTATGTTTATGACACAGAATGAACAGAATTGGGCTATTTAACAATCCGTCATCTTAAATACATATTTTTGAGGGGGTATGGAAAGCAAACTCTTCTCTGGGCTATTTTGAAATGCTCGATGAATTATTACTGTCACACAGAATGTACCCCTGCTCTGACTGTAACTTTATGCCTGCTCCCCAGGGTCTCCCCTATCCTCATTCACTCCTAGAGTAGCCTCATAAATACCTTCCTGCATTCTATGTCTGAGTTTAGTATCTTTGGATTCACCACCCAAAAGAAATAACAGGCATAGCAAAGTCTTTTCTCCCAATATGTCTTTTACTAATTTGAGCATCTTTCAAATTAATTTGAAAATTTCTTTGATGCCTTCAAGTCTAGAAGCCACCTAGAAGTTAAAAGCCGGATGACAACAAATGGGTTGGATAATTTGAATCACTGAAACAGAAACATAGAGTGTCAGACTATAATACAACTTAAGGTATATTCCCTTGTTCTTCCATTTTATATAGTCCAGAAAGACTTAACATGCAGCCACAGATTGTATAAGACTGACCACACCCAAGAACACCTGACTATTTCCATGGTCTTTTCATTGCTCTATGAAACCTAGAGACACTGGCAGTGGTGGAGCACACCTTTAATCCCAGCACTCAGGAAGCAGAGGCAGGTGGATCTCTGTGAGT
>LOJH01044255.1:318-10946 GCA_001685095.1 Ellobius talpinus | reverse complement strand
CAAATAAACACACACATATGCATACACACACATCACACCACACACAAATAAACATACGCATATACATACACACACCACATGCACACGCCCCCCAACAAAACCTAGTAAATTAGTCCCAGACAAGTTATTACTCATGTTCCCATTGTCCTAAAGCCTGAAACAGGTACCAAAGGGTAGCTCAAGGTCTCATGCAAGTATAGATATTCAGAGACCTACATAAAAGGGCCAGGTGTTCTTTACACCCCTCGGCATCTTCTGAGCACCCCATTAGCTGATGTTCCTTTAAGCCTAGATGGGAAGAGTACAGACCCCATGTATGCTACCAGTCAGTCTCACTAGAGCCCAAGTCCCATAAACACAAAGACCAGGACTTCTTTGTCCCCCTCACTCTGAGGAGTGCAGTGTCCTAGGTGAGCAGATAGCAGAAACACCAGGAAGGCTTGTTAAAGCCTGTGACCGTCCCTGTGGTAGGAATGAGATTCAAGATATGTGGGATGAGGCTGGCAATGGGCTATTTCCAAATGATGCTGTGATGATGGTTGCTGGTCCAGGGGTCATGATGCTTTCAGTCCCATTGACTAAAACTGACAGCCACCTTCCCATGGTCCAGGTACCCACAGAGGTGCAGCCAGCCCTCAGCATCTGTGGGGTCTGCTGCTAAGGGCTCCCAGCTGCTCCTTTGCTGGAGTTTCACCTTCTGTTGATGGAAAGCACCTTGAGGTACACAAACACAGTCAGACTCAAACGCTCTCACATGCAAGCTCATAGCCAATGTCTACAGACAAGGAGGCAGAAAGGACTGCCCTCCCAAAAATGGCAAGACAATTTTGCACTGTGTGTGCTCCAGGCCCTGTGGATTTAGCCAAGACTAATGCTTCACTGAGACCACATCCTTGCCCACTCTCCAGAAATTTAGTAGAAGGGTGAGTGTGTGTGTGTGTGTGCGTGCTTGCACACTCATGCATGTGTATGCCTTGAGCCCTGTCTCAAGCTGTTTCCAGCAAGTCTAAGACACACAGCAGGTGGTGCACAGTATTTGTGGAATCAATGAACAAGAGAGACACACCAGGTTTGAGTGAGTAAGCCCCTCCTTTCTGTCCCCCAGCCCCCTCTCAGGTCACAGGACCAACGGCCATGTGGTCAAGGTTGGCAGGGCCTCTGTGACCTCAACATCCTTGGAGTCGCTGCCGTCCCTGCCCGCTGTGCCATGTTCAGGAGAAGCTGTTGCTGAATCGAGAGCCTCCCGGATGGATTGATTAATTAATTACCGCCAGTCTGACAGCTCCAGGCTGCTGGCCGGGCCCTCGGCCCCCCTCCCGGCTCCTCTTGGCAGGTGAGGTCTTCATTTTCCAGCACTTGGCAGAGTTGGGCCTGAGAAAGGTGGAGAATAATGGGGAGGGGAGGGAGTCAGGGAAAGAGAGGACACAGGCAGAACAGAAGGCTCCTGCCCACGGCCTCCTCACCTCATGGAGGATCCATTCCACCATCCTGCCTAAAAAGACAGGCTGAGAGATATGCCTCTAGGATCACAGGTTTGGAGGCGGAAAGGGTGATGCCCCAGGCTCCTTATATCCCAGTTGGCTTTCTGCCTGCCTTAGATGGTACTTAGTAAGGAGACAAGGGGGCTCCTAGTGACTTCTCTCCTCATCTTTCCTCCCTATTGTAAGTCCTCCTCACTAGCCCCATGCATCCCAGCCTGAAACAAACCAGGAGGTCCAGGTGTCTGCTGTGGGATGGGCTAGAAAGGAACAGGCTGCTTCACTGACCCTTCCCTGGGCTTCCCTCTGTTCACCCCTGCCTCCCTGGCCTGGAAGAATGGCTAGCTGGCAGGTAGATAGCAGCGAAGGGTGTGTGTGTTTCTGTGATTAATCACCCCAGGCTCACCAAGAAAGAGGGGGCTCTTCTGAGAGAGGGAAAGGTCCCCAGGCCCCAAAGCCACTCTGTGTGGCCATATCCAAGCAGATTCCGTCCTCCACCCTCCTCTTTGCTGCCCTGCACCTCCACAACTCAACTGTGGTTACTAGGCTACCATTGATGTTTGCACAGCAGCTTATGAGGCTCCACGTTCTTTGAGAGCCAGATGAAAATTCGTCTCCCTGGGTCCCAGTTTCCTCACCTGGCTAGGGAAGGGGGCTAGGATGTGGCTCAGCTGGTAGAGAGTTTGCCTAGTATGCAGAAAGCTCTTGGTGAGATCTCCAGCACTATAATAGAACTCAGGAATGGCGACACCATGTCACTGCAGTTGTAGTGCTCCAGAGGCAGAGGCAAGCGGATTTGTTTGAGCTCACCCTTAGCGGCATAGAAAGTTTGAGGTTAGCCTGAGCTACATGACACACTCTCTCCAAAAACAAACAGTAACAAAAATCCTCTTAAAGCCGAGAATGGCGGTACACAGTGTAATCACAGCATTTTAGAGACAGAAGAATCAAAAGGCTGAAGTCACCCTTGGCAACATAGCAAGTTCGAAGTCATCCTGGGCTACCGGTGACCTGTTTCTCATGTAGCCCAAGATACAGTGGTGGTCAGGATTCCTGATTTTGAAATTGCTCCTACCAGCTAAGGGACCTAACCATTACCCCCTGAGCTCGAGTAGCCTGGTCTCCATGAGACCATGTCTCATGCATGTAGAACATTGCCATGTGGCTATTTCCTCTGGTTTAGACATGGGCACTGCGATCTTGAATCAGAGCAAATGTGACCATTTGGCAGGAGAGCCTGATACCCTTCATGGAAGAATGTAGAGGCTCATGAGGCTCCCCGCCCCCACTTCTCCCAAAGGCTAGACAGGAGATGGAAAGTTGACTAGGAGTTGGAACTCTGGGTTTTATTGTTTTAAGACAGATTCTCATGTAGTTTTAAGGCTGGTCTCACACTCACTAAGTAGCTGAGAATGACCTTGAACTCTAGATCCTCCTACCTCCACCCTCTGAGTACTGAGATTATAGACTTGTATCCCCGACCCCGGTTTATTTGGTCTAAAAGATGCTGTGTGTCAGGCGATATCCCCAGCTCTGCAGTGTAGCTGCTCCCATAAGAACACTGGCTTGCTAAGGTGGGCTTGAATCCTCATCTGTCTGTCCCTGACTTCCTATTTGGAATGAATGGATTTTTCTTTACATCTCCCTAGGAAAAGCCAGACAAGCATTTAGAACAGAGCCTTTGGGGACCAACAGGATGACTCATCAGGCAAAGTTACACATTAACCAAGGCCGATCACCCAAGTTGGATCTCCGGGTTACACGTGGTAGAAGGAGAGAACCAAGTCCCAAAAGCTGTGCTGGACCTCTGTGTTCCCACAGTGGTGTGATCGTGAGTTAATTAACTAATTAATTAATTAAAGAAAAGAATTTAGGATGGGGCCTGGCACCTTGTTAAGTGTCCTAAAAGTGCATGTGGCTGTGCCTGAGTCTCACAGTCTCTAAGCTGCTGTGGTGTGAACAGCCCATGTAGTATGTCCAAAAAGCCAAAAACACTGCAGACAATCTCTCTAATAATACTCAGGGCTTGTAAAAAAAATGCACCCTGATTTCAAAAACATTCAAATTGCCCAGGGGGTGGGGTGCTTCTTAGAAAGAAGAAATCCAGCTTTATTCTCTACTCTCATTGCTTCCCTAACTGAAGCACTTAGCCCCCTGCCAGCTGCACGGCAGGTGCAGAATAAACACTTGCTGAAGAAATGAATGAGTGACAGGTGGTCACGGGCACAAGTGTGAAGACACAGGGAGACCCGACCCTGGCAACGGCTCCGTCCCCTGCACTGTGGACCCAGCTCTGGCTTTTCAGTCCCTACCACTTGGTCCAAACCCCAGGTCCTGTAAGAGCTGCCACAGGTTTCTTGAGTCCGTGGTCCCTTCTCCTACAGATACTAGTTCTGGGATTCCCCTAGCCTCAGTAAAACACACATCTTTGGGACCCTCAAAAGTGACCCCAGGGATGCCAGGCTGTGGTGGCACACACCTTTAATCCTAGAACTTGGGAGGCAGACAGAGGCAGGAAGATCTCTGTGAGTTCGAGACCAGCCTGGTCTATAGAGCGAGTTCCAGGACAGTGAGGTCCTACACAGAGAAACCCTGTCTCCAAAAAACAAGCCCCCCTACAAAACGGGGACCCAGTAAAGTGAGGTCAGGGTTTTCAAGTTCCTGAACCAGTTACAAAGAAATGTTTGGGAGCAGGGAACACAGAAGAGAAATTGTGTGGGTGGTCGCAGAACTTCTTTGATGGGATCTCCCTGCTTCCCTGTCTGTGTAGGGTCAGAGGTGGAGGTGGGAGGTGCCTGGTGGGAGGGTTGGGTCAGACAGTGGAGTACAGGCATTGAGCCCCTTCAGCTCCCTCCCTTAGCCCTCTACCCCCTGTTCCCTCACCTGCTTCTTCCTCTTCTGCCTCACCCCAACTGTGCTCTATAACCTCCTTCATGCAAACCCTGATTAATTTCCTCCCAGCCGCTAAGATGCACTTTAATCCTGGAGGGAGAGGGGGAGGGAGGCGGGGCTCAAGGCCAGTGGAAGCAGGAGCTGGGGGCGGCCACACCAGTGAGGGGCTCTCCTCACACAGAGCCTCCACACTCCGGCTGTTCCCACAAAGATTTAATTTGTGTCTTAATGGGCCTCAGCCTCCTGCATAAAAGCCCTAAAGTGCCTTTTTATTTAAAAAAAAAAAAGAAAGAAAAAAAACAAAAAAAAAAACCAAGTTGCTGATTGTATCTGCTGCTTCCTAGGGGAAAACGGGCAGGGGAGAGGGGGTGAACAGAAGAGGTGGCTGATCTTAGGGCTCACCCTTTCTCAAGTACCAGTCCTCTTAGGTACTGAGGATATGGGATACTCCTTACTGGTCTTGAAGAGAACTGGTGAGGCCTCAAAACAGAAACTGTTTCCTGGGAAGAGCGTTAGGCGCCTCCATTTAACCCAACCCAAGCACTAGCCCAGCAGCCCAGCTCTCTTACTCCATCTGGGCTGAAGATCTGACTGGCTGGTGTCCTGGGACCTTATGGGGCAAGAAGGGGAGGGAGGTGCCACAATTTGCCCAGTTTATAGTTTGTCCTCTTTGAGGAACGGTAGCCACTTCCACTGCCTTCTCCCTCCCACACATAACCATCAGGTTCAGCCCCCCCCCCCGGAAGCCCCCTTCAAAGTTCTCCGCCAAAGAGCAATGAGCCAAGACCTCAGGTTTGTTGAGACACAGCATTACAACCGGTTTAGTTCTGGGTCTGCTTGGCTTTTATTTGTGATTGGTGAACCAAAGCAGCCTCCATGCTGCAGACTGGGTGAGCTCCCACCTGCGGAACCGGCACAGTGGGTTTATAAGATGGGATCAAGAAAGGAGAGCACTAGGAAAAAAACACCAAGTGACTGACATCAAATAACTTCAAGTTGCTTTTTTTGCAAGGGCTAAAGCGGAGGGTCTTGGGGCTGAAGAGATGACTCAGCAGTTAAGAGTACATATTGTTCCTACATTGGAGATCGATTCCCAGCACCCACACGGGTGGGCGGCTCACACCGTCTCTAACTCCAGCTCCAGGGGGATCCAACCGCATAGACCCACATGCGCACACATAAATCAAAATAATAAAATCACATTAAAAAGCAGAGGGTCTTGGGCTGGCAAGATGTTTCAGCAGTTAAGGGAGCTTGTCACTTGAGGATAGAACATGCTGTACTCAGAACCCACGTGGTGGAATAAGAGAATCAACTTTCACAAGTTATCCTCAGACATCCAGATACAGGCTGGGACATACACACCCCTCCCATAAAATAAATAAAAGTAATTTTCAAAAAGCAGAGGGTCCTTCCTTATCTCACTGATTTAGGTAGACTAAGAACCTCCTGTTTTCAGGAGAAAGTTACATTTTTTTCCCTTTGGATCAGTCTGTCAAAGTTTCTGTTTGGTTTTGTGCATTGAGCATGGGTAACTCCATTTTGGTTTGGCGAAGTCCACTGGGGCCTGTTGTGATGCTCAGTCTAGAACAATAGTCTCCCCTCATCTTGTCTAATAGCCATAGCCACTTCTGTATCTTTTAATCCTTCCAGAATCCCTCTGGATGCCCCTGTCTCTTCCGGAGCTGAAAAGCTGCTGCAGCTCTTGATGCTAGAGGCAGATGGGTCAGACTTCTGAGCTCAGAGCGAGGTGGCCAGGTCTCCCAGCTGGGGAGGACCAATCCCAAAAACAGGAGTCCTAAAGTACTTGTCTTAGTTAGGGTTTCTGTTGCTGTGAAGAGACTCCATGGCCATGGCAACTCTTATAGGGAAAAAACATTTCTCTGGGGTGGCTTACATTTTCAGAGGTTTAGTCCAGTATCATCGTGGTGGGACAGGGTGATGTGCAGGCAGACATGGTGCAGGAGAAGCAGTTAAGTGGCCTACATCTTTACTTGCAAGCAGCAGGAAGTGGTCTGTCTCACTGGGCGTGGCTTGGGCATATATGAGAACTCATTGCCTACCTCCACAGCAACACACTTGCTCCAACAAGACCACACCTACTCCAATAAGGCCACACCTCCTAAGAGTGCCACTCCCTTTAGAGGCCATTTTCTTCCAAACCACCACAGTACTATTGCTTGATATCAAGATCTAACCTTCCATAATTTTCCAAACCTGTGAGGCCAGGCTGGCAGGCCCACCCAGCAGGGAGGAACAGGCATACCTGAGCAGGGGAGTTCCATGTCAATCAAAATGATACAAACCACCTGCTGTATGGGACAGCCCTCCAAGGCAAACTGCCACCATCGTCAGGAGTTCTGCTGCTCCTACCCGCCAAGGATGATCACAGCTGGGCTGGTTGACTGTTGACTGTTCTCTTGGAAGGAGAGGGTGGGGAGGTCATGAAACCCTCACCTGAGTATGCAGTTCCCCAACCAGACCTTTGCAATTCTGCCCTGACTACATGTGTCTCAGGATCTCTGGGAAGAGATGCAGTATGTAGGCGGGAAAGGGTGAGGGAGGGGGCTCCCTATAACACAGCCAAGGGAAAGCTATCATCCCTGCTGGGTGCAGACCCTCCACTATGGCTGTTTTAAGGTCATCTAGGCCCCTTCCCATAACTCCTCACCCATTGCCCTGTAAGTAAGCCTAATAAACTCACTGCTTCCCCTGGGTGAACTTTGGTGGGACCACACCTCTGTTTGTCATCAAGACTTTAGAAGGAGTTGTTTACATCCTCAAGGAAGGGATTTTTAGCTATACAACCACAGATTAAGTGAAAATAGCCAAATGCCCAGCTCTCCTTCCATGAGGCTTTTTCTTATCTCACCATGCCAACCTCACTCTAGTGGGTGTGAATGACTGTGCCTACTGGTCAGGGGTGGGGGGAGCATGAGCTCATCAGTTATAAAACCAAGAAATCAGAACAGGGACTAGAAGATGGCTCAACATTAAGAGCTCTTGCTGTTCTTGCAAAAAACAGGGTTCATTTCTCAGTACCACATGGTGGCTCACAACAGTCTATAACTCCAGTTCCAGGGTACCCAGTGCCATCTTCTGGCCTCCACAGGTACCAGGCACAGACACGGTGGTGCACATACATGCAGGCAAACACTCATTCATATAAGATAAATAAATCTTGCTGACCTGGAACTCGCTCTGTAGACCAGGCTGGTCTTAAACTCAGAGATCTTCCTCCCTCTGACTCCTGAGTGATGATGGGATTAAAGGTGTACACCACCATTGCTGGGATAATAACTCTTTAAAAAAAAAGAAAGAAATTAGAATATCAACTAAGTTAAAAGAATTTTTTAATACTCTTTACCTTTGCTGTCCTAATTCTCCAAACTCTGAGTATACTCTACTTCTCTCGAAGTATTTATTTGTGTGTGTGCATAATTACATATGTGTATATTTATATGACATATTTATTTGTGCGTACACACTATTGTATGTGTGTAAATTTATATGAAGTATTTGCGTGCACACGATTACATAAGTGTACGTTTATATGAAGTGTGCACACAATTACATGTGTGTACATTCATATGAAGTATTTGTGTGTGTGCACATGATTACACATGTGTACATTTTCATGAAGTATATGTGTGTGCACACGATTATACGTGTGCACATTTACATGACGGGGAGACCAGAGGTCAACCTCAGGTGTTGTTTCTTAGAACCATCACTGTAGATTTTGAGACAGGACCTCTCATTGGAACTGGGGGTTCATAGACGGGGCTAGGCTGGCTAGCAAGCAAGCCCGAAGAATCCATTTGTCTCCAACTGTCCCATACCCAGTTCTGCAATTCTCTCTCTCCTTAAATAAATAAGTGTAATTTTAAAAACATTAGACTCTTTACTGGTAGCAGACAGCCCCTCACATCCCTCATACCCAGGCAGCCAACATCTTTCTCTACCCCAGCAAAAGGAGGTTTCCTCCCAGGAAAGACGGAGCCAGAGGGTCTCTGCCATTAGGAACAGCAGGCCAGCTGGAGGAGGGGTGCTGAGTAAGTTTGCTAGCTGGTCGAGCATAGCATAGAGCGTAGCATTCACTGGGGGACTGAAAACAATAATAATAATTTAAAAAAGGCCTAAAATCAAAGTGTCCTTTGTCCCTCCTGGTTTCTAGTGACTTTGGTGTTCCTTGGCTTGTGGCCGCATCCTTCTAGCCTCTGGTTCTGTCATCCCATGACCTCATCTTTTCTGTAAGCTACTTATAGACACTTGCCACTGGATGTGACATCTGGGGAATCCAGGATGACCTCATCCAGTTATATCTGCAAAGATTCTCTTTCTGGATAGGCTCACACCAGAGCACTCATGGGCTCCAGGCATACGCCATGGGCACGTTTGTTGGGGAAGCCACAGTTCAAGCCACTTTAGGCGCCACACTGGGAAAGGGGCTGCTGTAGACATCTGTACCCAGAGCTGTGGAGCTGCAGCTCTTTCCCCCTTCCCACCCCTCAGCATCCTGGAAGGTGGGTTTATACTCCCAGGTGGGAGACAGGAGACTCACTGTAGAGAGACCATCTGGCCTGGTGGAAGTCTCCATACACTGTCACTAGGCTTCTACCAAGGAAGCAGCTCCGTCCCACCTGACTGCCTTTCCACGTGACAGTGCCCCATGGAGCTGTCAGGTGTCTCCTAGCAAATAGGAACAGACAGCCAGGGTCACCACACGTGTGTAGGAAGTCTCCACCCAATAGACAGAGACCACAGCAGCCTCACAGGAGAGGGGGTGGGGAGGAATGTGAGGAGACAGAAGCCTCCTCCAAGACTTTCCTCTTCCTAAGGAAGCAGAAAAAATAAACATACAGAGTTTAAACAGCAATGTAAAAGCAATTTCCACAGCGGCTTGGCAAGCAAAGGCGTGTTCAGAATGTTGGGACAAGGTCCATGAGCTAAGTTTAGTGTCTGAGACCCATATGTAGGAGTGAGGCGCCTCACAGGTTGTCCTCTGACTTTCACATGTGTGCTGTGGCATGTGTATGTGGGGACTCACGTGAATAGGCACGCACAGACTAAATAAATAAACAAACAAATAGAAGCTAGGGAGATGGCTTAGCACTACAGAGCGCTTCCTGCTCTTGCATAGGCTCCGGGTTCGGTTCCTAGCATCCACATGCAACAAACACCTATAACTCCAGTTCCAGGGAAAACCCAAATGGGATTCTGGCCTCCACAGGCATCAGACACACACATGGTACATACACACACGCACGAGCAGGCCCTCATCTACACATATAAGATGAAGTAAACATGTCTGTTAAAAATATTTCCAAAGAGGGGGCTAGAGAGATGACACAGCAGTTAAGAGCTCCTCTTTCAGACAGAGGACCCGGGTTCAATTCCTAGCACCCACATGGCAGCTCACTATTGCCCGTAACTCCAGTTCCAGGGGATCTGGTACCCTCACACAGATATACATGCAGGCAAATCACCAATTAAGATAAATTTTATATTAAAAAGCTATTTACAGAGAGATGCATGTGTGTCATATTCAAGAAATAAAGTTAACATAAGGAGCTAGGTTGGGTGTCACAGGCCTCTAAACCCAGTCCTTGGGAGGTAGTGACAAGAGAATCGTCAGTGACAGGACAGCCTGGCATACAGAGAAAGACCCTATTTCAAAAAACAAATGAACAAACAAAAACAAAATAAAAACTATAGAGGCATTTAGAAAAACAGTGGTATTTCTTGTTTTTGTTTTTTGATTTTTTGAGACAGGGTTTCTCTGTAGCTTTGGAGCCTGTCCTGGAACTCACTCTGTAGATCAAGCTGTCCTCAAACTCACAGAGATCTGCCTGCCTCTGCCTCCCAAGCGCTAGGATTAAAGGCATGCGCCACCGCCACCCCGCTTAAATACATGAAGCCATAATAAACATGAAATATTGATTTAAAGCTGTTCAAATTAGGCCGGTGAGATGACTCACCAGACAAAGGCCTAGCCACCTGGCTTAACAGCCTGAAATCTGCCCAGGACTCACATGGTAGAGTATGTTAGCTGGTTCACAAAGGTTGTCTTCTGACTCTCTCTCTCTCTTTCTCACTCACACATGCACACACACACACACATAAAGTAAATAAATGTAATTTTTAAAAACTCATAATTGACGAAAAGTGGAGGATGGGCTAATGAATGGGACATTCTATCTTCCATAGTATGAGGTCAAGAGTCAAGACTTCAAAACTGTAAAATAGAAAAATGAG
>LOJH01044253.1:0-13828 GCA_001685095.1 Ellobius talpinus | reverse complement strand
CCCTCCCTCCATCTCCCTACTTGTCTACACACATAAACCAAGCATGGTGGTTCATGTCTTTAATTCCAGAACCCAGGAGGGTGAAACAGGAGTGTATGAGTCCAAACTAGGCTATCTAGTGAGACCCTATGTCAAAAATCACCAGTGAAACAAACAAGCAAAGCATCTCAGTGAACCCCGAATAAACAAGGAACATATGATCTTGGTGTGAGTCCATCTCAAATACTGCACAGGATGTACTTCCACTGGAAGAATAGCTGTTATTTATATGAAATTCAAGTTTAACAGGCCTCCTGGTTTTTTACTTGCTAATCTGGCAACTCTAATTCATACATTAATAAGAACTAATTTTCCTTGGAACCCTGTCATATCCATTTATGCCTTATTAGTAAATACAGTACAATGCCCTGCCATAATGAAGGGCATGCTGAGAGGGATTTATTCCAACTGGGAAATTCATTTGATTGGAAGAGCTGGAGAATTTCTTGTGGCTAGCGATGGGCCTGCTACTGAGAAAAGTCTACAAAATCTTTCCATATCAGGCCATCTGAAACATTTGGAAGAAAGTGACTAGCACCATTGTTTAAATCCTGTCTCAATATTCCTGAGCTAGAGCAGAATTGCCAGCTACTGTTGGGCATGGGTCTATATTTCTTCCTTTACCCTTCCTCAGGGAGAGTTCATGGCCATTTTCCTTCTCAATGTACTGGCTAATACACTGATGGTCCGTTTCTGTCACTCAGGTGATGGTGCACCTGCCATGTACTTCTGGGTTCTTTTTAAATCCCAAGAACCCAGTGCCTCTCCTCTCTCTGCTCAGTGGCATATGGAACTCAGAGAAAGAGCAGATGCTATTTGAGATAGATGGATCTTAATATAGCCATCTTCTTATGAATCTCGCCTAATGATTTTTCCCGGTGTCTTCAGTGTTCTTATTCAGCACTGGCTTTGCACCCTCCCGGCGTTGTTCCTTCCCAGTGAATGATGCCATAGCAAAAGGACTGGACCCTTCCTGGCCTGGCCATTGGGGAATGGGGAATAGTGTGACTTTGAGGCAGAGATATGAAGAGAGGTGCACCGTTAGGTCCTTATTAACTGAGCTGTGGTGAATATAATCTTTCAACCTTGCGGCAGATGCTCAGCTTTTGGAATCAGCTAGTTAGTGATAGCTGTTCTCGTGGGATACCCACTTGACTCTCTTGGCGTGGAAATTGCAGGGAGGTTAAGAAATAAAGAATTGAAGCGATTGGATTTACACAGTAGGAAAGAGAACTGATTGGTCATTTCCATTTTAGTTGGTATTAAATATTCAGTGAGCACCAAGCATAGGCAGATTCGCAGTAAGGCAAATATATGTATTCAGTTTATACAGCTTCATCCATTCCCCATGTTAACCATGTGAAAGGTTATATGAATGTGTAGTTATAGCTGAAGGAGCTGCTGTAGTGGCCCTCAACCTTACCAAACAAAGGCACCAAGAAATCTACAGAAAGCATTCTCATATAAAATGTTTTGAAAAAACCAGAGCCACCTGTGTATACTGGGAGGGAGACTCTATCCACTCAGTGGTTTAAGAGGACTTATAAACTGGAGAACATGACTGAAGGATCTCTTCACTACCCTAAAGGATATATTCAGCGCTTATAGTGCAGGCATAACAAAACACGTGTGAAGAACAGTTGGATGCATTATTATTTCCTCTACATTAGAGATAGAGCAGATTATTCCAGTTAGGTGATTTTTGAAAAATATAATTATGTAATTGCATGTGTGTCTATATGCAGGTCTGTGTATGAGTGCAGGTGCCTGAGAAAGCCAGAAGAGGGGCATCAGATCCCTCGGAGTTACAGGAATTTGTGAGCCACCTGACATTGCTATTAGAAACCAAACTCCAGTCCTCTGCAAGGAAAGGAAGTGCTGGTAACCACTGAGCCATCTCTCCAGCTCCAAGTGACTGTTTTCTTCCTCCTAGGCATTCACTAAGGCTTAATATTGAGGCCTTTACACAACTATTTCCTTGAGCATTATTTTATTCTATGGTCTATTTGTAAAATTTAAAATTTACCCATAGCATAGGTATAATTTATGGATTTTTCTCTTCCTTTTCCATTTCTTGCCTTCATCCTGCCCTTCTTCCTTCTTTAAAAAGGTGACATATAAGAGGGTCAAGGTGAAGAGGAAGGTAAGTAGGGCAAGGGTTCTGCTTCACTGAGAATAATGGAGCAAGGACACCATGTGCCTGGAGGAAAAGACAATGCTACCCCGTCTATGGGAAAGGATAGAACACCATGGGAGAGGAAAAAACAGTCAGAGAAGGACAGTGGTTCTTGGTGGATTAAGCAGATCTCACTCAGCAGAAGAAATTCAATCTCTGAAAAAGAGCTGGAAGCAACGGGATGGGCTAAGAAGGGAGGTATCCTATGCGCATCGGAATACAGTGTGCACCAACCAGGCAACATGAGTGTTCTTACTGTGGACTTGGAGTCACGCTATTCGACTTACAGAACACTCCTGATGCAAACGTCCTCAAGAAACATCCACTGATCACCAGGTTTAAAAGTGTATCCGGTCCCTTCCCCCCATTCCTAGCATCCCCTGCCCTGTCCCTTTCTATTCTTCTGCGTCCCTCTATGACACTTGACAGACAGCCTGCCTTTAGCTAGTCTTCAAAGATTTTCCTAACTTTCACTTCCTAGTCAATTTCAAACGCTGCCTGTTTTGTCTTAAATTAATGCCTGTGTCCCTAAAAGAATAGATGTTAAGTAGGTAGCTGGTGAATGCATATTAGGTAAGAGCATGAACAAACATAGGGACCATTAGAGAGGGGGAGCAAATAACAAAAATAGCTGGCCTAGAACTTACTATGTAGAACAGGTTGGCCTCAACCTCATAGTGATCCAACTGCCTCTGCCTCCTGAGGGCTGTAATTTTGACCACCATGTATTTTTAGGAAACCTGGAGATCCCAGGGACCTCCAGCCATGGCAGGTCTGCATCTGTCTCTTGACCTGCGGCCCAACCGCTCCTGTGCGGCACAGAATGAAGCTTTGTGGAAAGCCTGGCCTCCCTTTGCATGGCTGGATTTCATCTAATCCAGCTGATCTCAATCTGTATCTTCTTGTTAATGGCACAAGGATGCATTTCGTGAACTTAAGAATAGATTCTCAGATGTCACTCACCATTAGAGGCTGGTAGGCCCAGAACCTAGGGGTCCTGATGCCTGGGACAGTGCTAAACTCTCACTTGCTTGACCAGGAGCTCAGTTTGGCTGTACCTTTGGCTCTGACCTGACTACACACCCATGACTCTCAATGTTCCTTGGTTTCTTAACCCAGACTAGGCACACATTCACATTTAGCGAGAACTGAAGCTGGCATTATTCAGAGATCGTGTGGGAGCTGTTTTTCTGTCTGCTCTCTTCCCACCAGAGGATAAAAGATGGCTGGGTGGGGGTTTCCAGGAAACTGGGAGGCTGTCATTTATGGCTACGGATATGGGCTGAAAACCTGAGTGAGCATTGGACCCCAGCTGGCTATGGTTAGCTGGGCAAACATTGGTGTCTCGAGAGCAGTGGGAGGCAGATAGCCTTTGTAGCCATATAAGACCTTGTGTGTTTTAGACCAATAGTGGTTGTAGACTTATTTGCTTCCTCTCTGATGGCACAGACAGGGGCATAGGTGGTCATGTCCTAGAGACAGTTCACTAGTATCTGACGTGCCCAATATGGATTTGGAAAAAGAGGACATTCTGGATGGCTGTTAAGGTATCTTAAACAGTTCTGTAGCTACTGCTTGGGTAGAAACCAAGGAAGGGCTAGGTTAGTACAAGCTGCATACCAGGAGCGTTTCCTGGGCTTTCAAGGCTTTTTCCAGTGGCACACCATCTTCTGGCAGGGTCTGGAGGGATGAGCATACCCGGCCTGGCACCAGTCCCCAAGCTGGGTAGGCTGCTCACACATGGAGGAACTGCTGCTGACAGATTAGAGCTCCCCGCTGCCCAAGTCTGTTCCCTCTTGTCCAGATTCCAGCATCAGCAGCCGGCCGGGGGCTGCCCACAGCTCCCCCACTGCTCCGGCTGCAGCTCCTCATTCATTATGGCTTCACACCCACCTCCTTTCTTCCTTTATCCTCCTTCATCTTTTTTCCCCTAGAGTTTATGTTATTCATTGATCTTTTGCTGCCCTTCTCTTCTTCTTAGTTGGCTTTCATTGAAGGGCTTTGAAGGCTTTCTGTACTCGTAAGTGACCATTTGTGCAATCCTTGCATGCACACACCCAGAGCCATTGTGTGATTATTGCATGTGCAATGAGCACCTGTGTGTGCATGTGTCAAATGAAGTTGTGCATCATCAAGAGAAGCGGGTAAAATAGTCAGCGTTGTTTATCTAGTTCTTCCTACTGCTAAGACTGTATTGACTGTGGGATAGAATTTGAAGGAACCATTTAAGATAGGATTCACTCCCATTCCAGTAAATCTTAGCAGGGTAGCTCCTTTCTTATTTGATTCTAGCTTTTATGTCTTGATGGTTATAAGGACGGCAGTTAGATAACCAAAGCCTTTCAGTGTTTGGTCAAAAGAGAGGGCACCTGGGCTGGGGATACATAGCCCAGTGGTAGAACATTTGCCCTGGATACAATTCCAGTATTGGAAAAAAAAGGGATGGGGGAGAAAAGAGACTCAGTGATCAAGTGGCTTTATACATTTCCAATAAAGCACAGATGTCTTGTTTTATTTCATGTTTTTCTTCCACCCACTTTTTCTTTCTCTTTGAACAAAAGTCTGCCAAGTACTTGCTTAAGACAACATAGCACAATCGAAGGCTATCAGAATGTACTTAACACGTAGACCTGTTCCTTTATTTGGTGACAATGGGAGTCGCTTATTCAATCACCTCTTAAATCTAGAGATAACCAATGAGGGAAGCAGAAACCACTTTGAACTAACATTACTGACAGCAAATTCTTGTAGACTGTTTTCAATTCAGAGCCAACTTACCGTAATTTTCTATGTTCTCAGGGAAGCCTGTTCACAGTGTCCGTAACCCAAATTATACAAAACCAAATTCAGGTACCTGTCCACAACCACATGGTAGCTGTGTGACTCCCCAGGCTCAGTTCCTGCTAGTTCCCTTTTGGGTGTGACCATCATTTTCCTGTCCAAGATGGCTGCCAGAACTCCATACTTCAGTGGTAGGTTGATGTGAGAAACAAAAAGGCATTCTGTTCTTCTCTTTTCAGGAGATTCTTGGCTTTGCCGTTCTTCACTTGCAGCTTCTTGTCCAGAAAGCAGTCTGTAGGTCTAGCCAGCTGCAAGGACAACTGAGTAGTTTAGTTTCTAACTGGTCCAGTGAGAGGCTCAGGTTAAAGAAAATAATCAAGGTTCTGTGAACCTGAGAGCATCATTGCTGGGCAATGAGTAGTCTCTGGCATGTGTGCTTATGTGACTTCCCAGAACACAACAGAATAACAGAAACAGTGATGGGGATCAGGTAGGCAGCTGACATCATGAATACAGGACTGTTGGAATGGGAGGTAACAGGGAAACCCAGCAAAAGGTTTTGAAAAGCACAGTGGGAAGACCATTTGAAGGAAAGCTCAAATACATCCAGGAAGTATAAATGATCTCCATGTAGCAAAACAGTACAGTCATTGTGAAGTCATCAGTGGGAACTTAAATTATATTGAAGTCATCAATGGGAACTTAAATTATATTGATTATCCTTGGTTTCAGGAGCCCAAGAGTTCTATCTTACCTTTATAAAAATTTCCATTTAAAGACTTCCTATAATCAGAAAAAAAAAGAGGCTTGGTAGTTAAAAAAATACTGAGCTTCAGCAATTTAGAAAAATTACTTTTAAGAAAAGGCTTTGAATGACTACTATGTGCCAACTGCTCTGTATAGAGTCGTTTAATCTGGAGAGCACTGCCCAGGGCATTATTGCCTCCATTTTTCAGGGAAAACCTGGAGATCCAGCAGAGCCAGTCACATTCACACTTATCTTGCAGATGGGCTTTCAAACCAACATTGCACAAAGGGCTAAGGCACTAGGCCCTGGGTTGTCCATCCGCCTCGAAATACTTCCTTCCTGTAAGGCCAACTTCAATATGAAGGATTTTGTTGTGGAAGGGCACAGCATTATCCCAAAGGACAGAGTGGCTTAGCATCAAGAATTTTCTCTCTTGGGCTGGGCAAACAGTTTGGTGTATAAAGTGCTTGCTATGCAAAGTTCAAATCCCAAGAACCCATAAGATGCTGGAGGCAGGAGTGTGTGTCTGTAATTCCAGCACTCCTTTGGTAGAATGAAGGTGGGGGTGGGGGCAGGAGGATCCCTGGAAATTCCCAGGCCACCTTATACACAGCAGGGAACAAGAGACCATGCCTCAAACAAGGTGGTGAAGGCTGACAACCAAGGATGTACTCTAGTTTCCACACTCATCTTCACACACACACACACACACACACACACACACCCTTCTGCTAGACCGTTGCAGACCCACAATGAGCCTGGGAGTGGCATCCAGTACATGGAAGTTGAGGATGTCCACATCTTCCTTTTCACACAGCAAGGATGATGTAACTTGCTTAACTGGTCCCTGCATGTTCCTGAGTTCTTTGTCCCATGTGTGGAAAAGCACACACAATCACCACCCACATGAGAGTCTTGTGATGAAAGAGGATGTGAAGGCCCTTCTCTGGAATCTGTTGGGGCTTGGAGAGGTCAGAGAAACACTGAACATGCTGTCGTGGATAATGTCATAAGACAAAGCAAGCCCTTGACCTCTGTCTTGCTTTACAAATGTCCTCGAATGGTGCTGTTCATTTTTGACAGTTAGGTACCTAAGTTTAGACTTGCTTGAGGTGTAGATACAGCCAAAAAAAACCGAGGAGGGAGAATGCTGCTGGGGATGCAACAGAGCTGACAGGTGGGGGCCAATTTTCTGCTTTTCCCAGCATGACATTTACTCTTGTTTCACTGGACAGCACATGCAGTAGGTGTTTGCCCTCCCTTTTATATCTGAAACTTGAGCAGGTTCTGGGAGATACAAATGCCATCCAGCATCCACTTTGACTGGCCTCAGGAGGAGTGGGGCATCCACAAAAGATTTCTTTAATTTGTAGGCTTTGACTCATTCTTCTGGCTACACAAAGTGAATCATCCAAGAGGATGGAACCAAGATCAGCATTAAAAAGGTGGCTGGCTGAAGCTGTCCAGAATTTTCTGGGGCTCCTGACAGAGGACCTAAAGGATCTTTTGTGACTGAGACCAGACAAGTGACGTTAAGGAGAAAAACAGACGCTCTGATATCCCATGTTCTAGTTTAATCCGTTGACCTCCTGATCACAGATCATTAGCCCCTGAAAATTCAAATGTGCGTGAGAGAGAGGATAGTCCTCCGAGATGCATCCCGATCCCTCCCCCCACGCACATACACACACACACTTGGTGCGCTCACTCACCCACAAGTTTAAAAATAGGAGCCATGGTGTTGCCATGACTCCCCGCGCTACTCTGTGCTTCTTCCCATGGATGCGATTTCCCTTCAGAGCAGATTTACGTGAGAGTCTGACTCAGAGCGGCCTCTAGCGGCACACTCCTTAGAGACGCGCTTCCTTCCCAGGTGCAGCCCAATACCCAAACCAACCCACCTGGGGCAGATAGAATTCAGGGATATTCTGAGCCTTTCTCCAAGGGCTGGGCTTTTTGCAGATCTGTCCTTCTCATCAGTCACGAGTAACAGGCTAGTGCCTACTGTGTGCTACAAAGCGAGGACAGGGCAGCTGGTGGGATTATTTGCAGCCCGCAACTCTTTGTAGAAGCCTGTAGGGTAGCAGTGGGTGTTGGGGGTGGAGAGTGGTGGCCAGCGCCTTATATACCAAGCAAAGGAGATTTGCTGCCATCGTCAGCAGCTAACATTCTTTTTTAGATAGAGGAGTCTTTTAAACTGTTACCACCTGGTAATGAGTCAACAGCCCTGGGGAAGTGTTGACAGGCTGGCTTCCTTGCCTGCTGTCATTGCTGTTTTCCTTTCCCTGTGATTTGAATTCTCATATCAGTGCTTCTTGTCACAAAATGCATGAAGGAACTTAGGAAGAATGACCAACCTCTGTACAGAGGTAGGGCCTGACCTAGCACAAAGTCTAACACAGAAAGACTGTAAAGAAGTAAGGTCTTGGGGGCTGGTGTGCATTAGAGCTCGGAGGTTGATTCTAAAGAGCAGCCAGGAGCTTAGGAACACCGGGTTGTCATTTGTGTGGTCCAGATGAACAGAACGGAGTTAAATGAGATGGCATTTGCATAGATTTGGAATCTGGTGCTCATGAAGGAATCATATTTTCTTGATTCTCTCCTGAAGACCAATCTAACACTAGTAATCGTCGCTAGTGTTGGGAGCCTCAAATTCTAGAAAGGGTACACAGGCTATGGAGGCTTATGTCGTGAGTGGTGACTTTGATCCGCTCATGGCTTTTGTCCCTTTAGCTGGCACTCTGGGTCTATTTATGCAGAAGGATGAGTTTCTGTCCTAATGGTTGGCAGCAGGAACATCAACCCGTATACAGACTACAAGCACAAACATTACTGAACTTCAAAGCATTCGGGATGGTGTGTGCCCGGCCTTGGTGAGAAATTGATGCTTTTCTAGTTGGAGCACACGAGTGGCCCTAAAATGAAAGTCTTTAGTGCTAGAAAATGATGTTCTTTGTATTACTACACTGTTATTATATTTAATGGAATGGCAGACGCGTGCTAGAGAAGGAAAGGGAAAATAGCATTTAGAACGAGGAAGACATAAGGTAGGGACCACAGAAAGGAGACAGTGAGATGTCCATCTTCCCCCCCACCCCCAGCCACATCCTTCTTTGGATGAGGTAGTTACATTGATCCTGATTCCACGGTGGCACGGACTGCAAGGTACTTTTATAACGTATGGCATTTAAATTTTTGTGGTTCCGACTGGGCTCAGTCTTGGCATGGTTCTGTGAACCAGCAAGGCCAAAGCGTAGCTCTGTAATTGTATTAAGAAACACAATTAAGGAATATTGCATTTGCAGAACAGGCAAATGCCAAGTGTCTGATTAAAGACTTGGGGAGACGTTATGTTTTGCCAAAGAATAAGAAGACAAAGGAAAAAAATGCTGCATTATTCTTGTTAGTTCTCTGGGATTTGTTGGAGAAAATCATGGCAGAGCCTCCAGGCACGCTCACCACAGAGGTATCATTAGGTGATTGCTGCCATTGGTTTCAGCCGAGCCTCTACCCACCCAGTCATCCCCCCACGTGTGTTGCAGAGATAACTGGTTGAAATAGGCAGGATTTTTGCATCAGACCCCAAGTCCATCATATTTTGACTTTATGGAATGAGTAGGAGGGGGTGAATCTAGAGTCCTTGTTCTGCAACAAATCCAAATTCCAAATCAAGGTGTCTAGATGAGTTTTCCCGCATCCCTTCACCAATAGCACACCATGAGAAAAGCGCTAATCACCACTCGTAAATAGCATTTATTAATTGCTTTACAGTCTTGCTCTCCTTTTGGAATCAGCCATGCATTTCTCGTGTAGCATATTCTAATATTCAGCTGGCTTCTTGAGGTTTGATGGAAAAATATCTTCCACAGGCAGACAGTCGCATTCCTATTTTACACACTACTTAATGCCAGGCACTGCAAGCAGAATTGTGTATTTAGCAGTTTGCTTATAAGCATTTCTGGATTTCATATTCAAATGCACAAATTCTTCATTGAGAGTTAAAGATGGTTGACAGAGGGATAGCAGCCGCATCGCACTCTCAGACCATGATGCTCAGAGCCCGTGACCATTTGCTGATGCCATTTGCATGTCATAGTTCTATTTCCTGGCTAGCATGATCTCCTGCCTGATGTGATCTGAGACTCAAGTCATGCAGGCCATTTCATGGTGGTGCTGCGCGGATCAGGCAGGACATAGAAGAGACATGATATTTAACCTGCCCAGAGCATCCCACAATTGCCTCCACACCTCCAAGCTTGCAAGTTCAGTCAAAGAGGGTGACTCAGAAATGCTATATGGTCTCCTGGAGGGACAAGGGTATATTTGCACATCAAATGGTCACCTGCCATCTCTTGTCTCTCTTTGCTATGGACCATATTAGTTATGGGTCTCAATGATAGAAGGACTGGTGCATGTTTCTTTCTTCTATTACAAAGGTAAAATTCGGAAGTAGAAAATGGCAGAAAGCACAACATTGATTCCGTCCCCCAGATCTTTCTGATCTTGTGTAAAGGACAGACATGCTAAGTCTGTTGGTCTGTCATGCCTAGACTTGCTTATCTATTATTTCCAGAAATAATAATAATAATAATAATAATAATCATCATCATCATCATCATCATCATCTTGTATCTTCCATTCCTCCTGAGTCCCGGGAAGGGAGCCCACTTACATGGCTGTACCAGCTGTCGAAACCAGTCATTTTGGTTATTAGTAAGCAACTTGGAATGCATCTATAAAAACATAAAAGAATTTGACAGGAGACCAAAAGGAATAGGATCTTATTGATGGGGAAGATATGGCAGGCATGAGCAAGGTCAATGCTTAGCCCTCAGTGCCCAGGCACAGAGCCCCTGATGACATGGTCCCAGAACATGCCTCTAGTCCAGATTGCAAGAGCCACGGATGCAGCTGCAGGGGTACCAGCCTCTTGGCAGGAGGATGGCATACTTTAACCTGACAGCCGTGTGCTATGGGAGAGAAAAACCTTGCTCCTGTGAGTTTACTTCAAGGAAAAGAGGTTGTCTTCCAGAAGGGACACATGGCCAAAAATTCCTCAGATATGTTCTTCATTTTCTCACAAAGGATGGAGAAAGAACTCGGGCCTGCTCAGATGCCAATTCCAAAAGCATGGCATAAGTCCCGATGATGCCTTTGCAGGGAGCTGATGATGAAACCCCAGCAACTTGGGAGCCTCACTTCTGTAGAAAGAGACTGTGACAGGACTCCAGTCATCTTCTCAAACCACATCTGCAGGAGGAAGACACTGTAGCCTCTGCCTTGTCGAATCAAATAAGAATTTAGTGTGCTGTGCCTGATAGAGAACTGGATATCTAAAAATGAAAACTCATTCCCCCCAAATCTCTGGTGGCTCCCCTCCATGAACAAGATGAGACCTGGAGTCTCCAGCCAGCCTCAGGGATATCTGGACCTGCCCTTGCTGATTGGACCGATCTTATTTAACTTGCACATCTCTCGCTTTCCTCAACATACACTGTACGAGATCTAGTAATAGCAGCTGGCAAAGATGCCATGGCCAACCGCTCTTTAAACATGATAGTGAGTCTGCTGCCCCCCCCCACTTGCACCAGCTCTTGTCATTCATGCCCCTTTCTTTTTATCCCTAAGGAAGTGTGGAAGCATCCTTTAAGATGTAACACAAGTGTGTCCTCGTCTGTGAAGCTGTCTCTGACAATTAAATTGGTCCATGTTGTGCCTTCCATCTATGTCCTCATTTTCCTCTGTTCTTCGCTCTATTGTAGCAGTCTGATGTGCACATAGGTCAAACTGAAAATATCTGTAGGAATACTGATGGATCGGAACATTTCCTTCATTTTTAAAGTCACCTTAGGTAGGTCTTAGTACATGGCAGGCACCACCATTTTTATTAAAGTTTTGTTCTTTGTCAATTTCCCTCTCCCCTCTTCCATCCCCCATTCTTGCTACAAATCTGTCTCCCACATTTACATCTTTTTTGTTTTATGACACACTGCTTTTAACCAGGGCTGTCTGTGTGATCACAGGTTTGGGACTGGCCGTTGCGGCCTGGCGGGTCCACTACCAGACACACAACTGAAGACAGTAACTGTCGCATCCCCAGAATCCGTTGGTAGTCGAGAGTTCAGTGGGGAAGGGGTAGAGCCATGTGTAGATAGATGAAGCAGCAGAGAAACGAAAGGCCTGGGCTGTGCCTGTGGCATGGAAAGCTTATCACTCTCTGTAAAGATGAAATGTTCTCTCTTTCATGTGTGAAGGTGATTTGGCAGATTCACCCATAGGAAAATGAAGGCTTTGAATTTGCAGCATTTGTTTTATAAGAGAGTGTCCACACGGCCATATGCCTTATCATTACTCTCACGGACTTGGAAGCAGGTCCTCCCTGCCCTTCGCTCCTTTTATGTATCAGCTGGTCAGACTGCCGTCGTTCCTGGACAGTGCCCCTAAGTGAAGTCACTCTCCCCTCTCCCCTGTCCTCACCGTTACATCCATCAGCTGGTGCCTAGATTCTTTAACAAGCTTCTCTGCATTACTTTCCATATCACAGAATCATCTTACCCACTGTCCACTTGATCAGTGTCACTACCCAACCAATGTCTTATGGTGAAAAGTGGCTCATCAAGAGGCAGGAGAGCGTGGCACTTCCCCAGCTTCATGGGAGGTCAGTGGAGTTGCTTCGGGCAGGCAAGACATTCATCTTTTCCTGTTTCCTCCTCGTATCACAGAAGTGTTTGCTTGGAAAGAATGAATCTGGAAGAGCAGCACCTTCTGTTTCTTCTAATTCTGAAGTTCTTTGACTCTTTCATAATAGGAAGGATGGGGCTGTTCCCTTGAGCTGTGCTCAGGGAGGAGGCTTGAACAGGAACCCCAGCAGTTGACCACACACCCGGAGGGGATGGAGATTAAGGGCCTTGGTGGAAGCCTGTGTCTTGTATCTATGGCACTGGGTGCACTCTTCTCAAACTGGTCTTAGTTCCTCTCTCAGCCATGCTTTCGGTTCACCTGATAAAAGAAAATAAATAGCTCGGATTTGATTTTCTTTGATTGAAGGGTTCATCTTCTGTTCGTCCTGCCTCGGCAGACACTAAGCAGCAGTTACTCCGTCTACTTAGCAGGTGCTGACCTGAGCTCCTTTGCTGCCCTGTCCTCTTCTGGGATCTCTCTTGGGGAGGAGCTTTGCCTTTCTGAGAAACTCCATCTTCCGACAAACAGGGTGATGGTCATGAAACAGAGCTTCACATGCACGGGTCTTCCTCCACCTGGATGGTTGGCTCCACATCAGGAGGATGCTTAGAGCAATCCTCCATTATGCAGCTGTTAGATGAGTGAGTTAACTTGAGCTAATTGTGAAATAAAGCTTTGAATTATCTATGGACTTGATTCCCTTTGGGTTTTTGGATGCGTATTACTAAAGACTTGGCGTCAGGTTCTCTTCTTAGATTCTTTATATTGTAAACCAATGGTGAAGTGTCTTCTCCAGCCCAGAGCTGTCTTCAGTGTAAAGCACAGCACAACAGGGAAGACACAGTCGAGTTCAAGTTCAGTTCAAGAAGCAAAGTCAGTCTACACAAACATGTTGAGTAAAGGCGAGAGACAGAGCATGATGAAGCACTTCCAAAGGGCCATCTGACTCCTGTGCTATAGAGGTGGGGCTTTCCTCTATTGACTGAAGTTACAGAACCGGGAACGTTTTGAAGAAAGTGGAGGCAGTGGTATTCCACCTAGACTTCAACGAATGCACATTATAAAATCTGAGAAGCTGACATTTCTTGAAGTGGGAATAATCAGATGAACAAAGATTTAGACAGAGAAGGTTAAGCTGGGATCAACATCTCCTAATGGAACTGGGGAGAAGAGATGACAAGCGAGTATAGGGTCACAGTGGAAGAGCCCCGTTCTTTTCAAAGACAATGGGCTATATTGGAAAGGTGCCAGCTTGGGAGTCGGCTTCTAATTGTTCAAATTGTGTAGCTTGAAATCAAGTCAGTTATTCTCTCTAGGTCTTGGTTTTTAGAGAAAAAGATGAGAGGGAGGGATAGATAGGTGATAGATAGATAGATAGATAGATAGATAGATAGATAGATAGA
>LOJH01044252.1:0-13828 GCA_001685095.1 Ellobius talpinus | reverse complement strand
CCGTGCGGGAGCCGGGCGGGACAAAAAGCAGGCCTGTGCTCCCCTATCGCTACACTGTTTATCACAGGAACAGAAAAGTAATACAGGGACCAGGGTAACTGTGGTGGTTTCTTTTTTGCCAGGGGGATATGCTGGAACCACACAGGGATCTCTGTCTCCATGGTAGAGAATGAATGGCAAAGGGGGGTCAGGGCTGTGGTGAGGAGAGTTATAAGCAGGTGCAGGAAGCTCTCCTGCCAGCACTGCAGGAAATGCCCAAATACAGAGCATGGCCACAGGTTTGTTGCGTCTCGTGATATCCAGCCAGGGGAAAGAAGAGGCAGACAGCCTGTGCAAAGGGCTGTGGGTGGGAAGAATATCGGGACTGGAGAACTTCTGGAGACACTTAAGAGTCCAGAAAGGAACTGTTCCTGCTCCTCGTCCTTCTCCACCCAGATCCTCGGAGATCAGATAGATTAAGGAATAAGACACATGGTCCAGCACTAACTTTCCAGAGGACAGCGTCTAGACACTCGGTTCTCGACCTGTGGGGTCACAACCCCTTTGGGGGTCACATATCAGCTATCTTGCGTATCATATATTTACAATGCAATTCATAACAGTAACAGCACTACAGTTATGAAGTAGCAACAACAATAGTTTTATGAGCGGAGGTCACTGCGACATGAGGAACTGTATTAAGGTCTCAGCACCAGGACGGTTGGGAAGCCTGCTCGACTCTAAGACACTGAAGCACAACTCCAGCTCTTCCGGATGGCATCGGGCTGCCCATTCCATGAGAGTGCCCCGTGGTAGCTATCATGTGGTTCTCTTGGACGACCCCAAGGGAAGCTGCCATTCCAGGGTCCAGGTAAATGCAGGCAGCCTGCAGGAACAGAAGACAATAAACAGCTTTCTGGGGTGAAGCCACCTCTGCTTCCTTGAGGCTGCACCTGACTGTACCTAGGTAGAATGTGTGTTTGCATGATACTCTGGTATCTATGTCTCAATTTTATTAACTTTTCCCAAACCTGATGACATCTACCTAATCCCGTATCTGTGTTTTCCCACCTTGAGCCTAAAGAAAAGACCCAGGTGTGGACTTCATTCAAACTAAAATCTCCAGGTCAGTCTTGGCTGCTGGAATAAACAGAAGCCTTATTGCCTTGAAAGGGGGCATCTTCAACCTGAGAATCCATGCTGAGTTCCACTGCTGAATGCCATTCACTCTATCCCAGAGTTCTAGTTAAGCTCAGAATAGAGTTCGGCTCCTACTCTTTGTTACAGAGAAAGAATCTGATTTATAGGGTTCCTGGAGCACTTGGTGACTTTTGTGTCTCTACTCTCATGCAAAACCTAACTCAAGAACTCAGATACTGTAGGTATGTTCAAGGGATAGGAGTCATTGATTGACACAGTAAGGGTAACAAAAATCAAATATGCTCCCCCTCTGTGTGTGTGTGTATACATGAACAGGTGCCCTTACAAACAAAAGAAGTCCCCTGGAGATGGCGTTACAGGCAGTCTGTGAGATGCTTTATGGTTCCTGGGAATTGAATCTGAATCCTCAGCAAGAGGAGCCAAAGCTCTTAACTACTGAGCCATCTCTCCAACCCTCTTGATCTTTGATTTTTAACTGCACACTATTTCTTCCTCAAGAACGTTCCAAGTACTAGCAGCTCCTCTGTTTTATATGCCGTGGAATTATTATTATTATTATTTTGGTTTTGAACCTTTAATGAGAAAAAATATACTATGGAGCTCAAGTACATGATGATTGAGTCACTGGGGGGGAGATCAGGGTCACACACCCATTTAACAGACTATAAAACTGACACACACATCACAAAATGTCAAAGTGGTGGCTAACAAGTTTACGTCTCAGTCTCCTCATCATTCAGCAGCACATTGGGGATCCCGCGGCTAATGGGGAAAAAATGGCCAGATTCTGGGCATTGCAGGGTGCCCTCTAGCATATCAACCTCAAGCAATACGTGGTGCATCTTCCTCAAAAATGTCTCGTCTTGTTCATAACCTTCAGTTGGTTCTTTGGGTACTTCAGTCAGGTTTAAGGTGTTTGCCGCCTGCACAAGCACTGCCCACTCCACTTTAGGGATCATCTGCGCTATGAAGTTGGGGTTGAACTCCACGGGGTTGATGCGGAACCCGGTGGCCTGCAGCCGCAGCGGGAAGCCAAGCGTGCCCACGCCCCGCATATGCAAGCTCAGGAGATTATGGGTGAGCAGTTTCATGTTGCCACACTGGAGCTCACGAGGCCGGAACCCATGGAATTACTTTTAAATGACAGAATCTTCTTGTGTTTATTACAGAAGTTTGATGAACATGAAACGAATCTGGTTATGGCAAAGAAAGCTATAAAGCTGAGAATGATCAAAGCTCAGAGATAATGGGATAAAAGAAGGTCCTTTCCGTGGGAATGAAATATTATTGGCGATATCTAATCAGTCCACCCTTGTCCCAGAAACAGTGTGACCTGGAGTTAACGTTCCTAGGACCTCTGTCACACTTGCTTGGTTTCCTCATAAGCCTTCTAGTATATCCCCGGTATTAACAGCCCTGTCTTAGCTTTGCTGTTTGCAGTAGAGATTGGTTTTGGCCTGACAAAGTTTCCTTTCTGATTTGGGTGACAGCAAGAGCGAATCAATCAATAAAATTCTTGGTTAATGGAAAACTTTATTAGAGGTTAAAAGAAAGACACAACAGCATACTGAGTTTCCTTATGTTTACCACAGAGCAGGCCAACCCCACCCTGGAGTGTGTAAATACACAGACTGTTGGTTGTATATATTGGCATTGGTTTTTCAAAAAGGAGTTATGTAAACACACCCTGTGAAACCTTAATTGCCGCTTTCATCATTTAGGCAAATAACTGATGAGAGGACGGCCCCATCCATCCCAGAAGGAGTCATTTTACAACAGCCGGGCAATAGCGACGGTACATTGTGCAATGCGCCCTGCCTTCCTGGTTTATGTGACAGTTAGGGTCCCTTTGCCGGTAAGTGTTATCTACCAAACATGACAAGGGTCCTTTGAATGTGGCTCAGAAACACCGCCTCAGTAAATACTGGATTTCTAAGTCTGTGCATGTGCTTCAATGCCTGGGTTATGTTTAATAAAGAAAAAGAAAACCACTTATCATTGGAACCAAAAGTTAAGTTCAGCTCCGAGCTCAGAGTGAAGTGGAAAAGTCTCCCTGGCTGAAATGCTCAGCTAGGGGACAAGAGAAGCAGGTGGCCGTGAGTCGCCATCCTAGGAACTCAGGCTGGGCTTTCAGGTTCCTCCACAGTCATCCCTCACTGCACCCATGACTGCCAACAAATCCCACAAGCTTGGTGGGGTTTGATCTTTTCACTTCCTTTAACCACAAGAAGATGGCAATTGAGGGGTGCACAGGACAGCACCAGGTGGCTGCCCCAGGCCTGTTTGTCCCTGTTTCAGAAGCTATTCCCAAACTTCAAAGCCTCACTCTCTGGTGACCATGGGAGAGTGAGGGGCAGTGACCACAGGAGGGTGAGGGACAGTGACCACGGGACAGTGAGGGACAGTGACCACGGGACAGTGAGGGACAGTGACCACGGGAGAGTGAGGGACAGTGACCATGGGAGGGTGAGGTACAGTGACCATGGGAAAGTGAGGGACAGTGACCATGGGAGAGTAAGGGACAGTGACCATGAGAGAGTGAGGGACAGTGACCACGGGAGAGTGAGGGACAGTGACCATGGGGGAGTGAGGGACATCGACCATGGGACGGTGGCCACGGGAGGGCGAGGGACAGCGACCACATTGACCATTTCCTCAGGAGTTTCTTGAGTAGCCTTCTCTTCAGCTACCTCATGGGAATCTAAGCCGCAGTTTCAAGACACCCCGTGACTAACTCAGGAAATTCTTCACTTTCTTCTGAGAACGAAGCCAGTGATCTCTCTGGTCAGAAGGACCACTACCGAGGGAAGTGAAGGTGACCCTGAGAAGTGACATGTGGGCAGTTCTCAAAGAAACGCCAACCATCCCACCTGGAAAAGACGCAGAGACTAGCTGGCCTCTCATCATTCTGAAGCCCTCCTGCGTGTGGCATAAAATAGTTTAAGCGGAGCTGTGGACATCCACAGGAGGTGATCCCCCTCCCAGTGTACAGTCTCCAGAGAACTCCATGGACCCACAGAGGAGGCTCTCCAATGCTCAGATTCACTAGTGTTTCTTCTGACCGAGGTAACATTCGCACAACAGAGAAGCAGCCCACGTAAAGCGGACCAATCAGCAGTGTTCAGTCAGTTCACAGCACAACCACCGCCTCTGTCTAGTTCCAAGACCTCCTCGTCACCTCAGAAGATGCCCACAGCACTGACCAACCAGCCTCTGAGACCCAGCAGCCACCAATTCGCTTGCCATTTGTGTGGACTTCTCTGTTCTGGGTATGTCAGATAAGTGGAATCAGGCAACCAGCAATCCTCACTTCTTTAGTGTGTGCTTCCAAAGACGCGTCTGCACGCAGCTTGTATCAAACCATTACTCCTTCCACGTATGAATATTATTTCACTACATGCCATACACCATCATCTCCTTCCGCGTATGAATATTAGTTCACTACATGCCATACACCATCATCTCTATGTTTCCAAGATTCGTCTGTGTGTAGCACCAGTGACCACTTCTGTCCGATTGAAAAGGATCCTATTGTGCTCCACACATTGCTGGGTATCAGAGCACATTCTCGGAAATGTATTCTTAGGCAAATTTGTCACACAAGCAAAAGAGGAACATATTTAATAAATCTGAACCGCACAGGCCACTACACAACAGAATCCACGGCTATTCCGCCTGCTATAACCCGGGCTATAGAACTCTATAAGCACCACACCCTTGAGTGTACAGCTGTGGTACTGAACGGTGTGGCTGTACAGCTCACCACACCTCTGGCTTGTATGACTGGGTAGTCCACTGCACCCTGGAACTGTGTGACTGACTGCACAGCCCACCATAGCCCTGGCCTGAAAGACCGTTCAGCCTAGGACAGACTGTGAGCCTGCAATCAAAGGGTTCTCACATTCACAGCAAATTCTCAATAATGTGTCAACTCTTGAGCGATGGCAGTGGGCACGTCTAGCTCTTTTATAGCCATACGATGGCTGTCTTACAGGCTGCTCCCCCATAAACAGACACCAGTCCTCACTTGCGTGTGTATCCTCTCCACACAAAACATTTCTTTCTGTTTGCCCATAGATGACTGCTTCCATTATTTCTACCTGTGTGTGCGGCAAACGAGCTGCCGTCCTCTTGTGAATGTCTTTCTACACGTGTTTGGGCCCTTGTTTTCAGCTCTTCAGGGTAGCCCCCTGCAACACACAGATTTAACAGCTGAGTAACTGTCCTACAAAGGCAAGGTGACTCGCCTCGGCTCCTGCAGCTGGCTCACGACTGAGCGGTTCCGGAAGCCAGGTCACCAGGTTCCCTGTTCCGCTCTCACAAACCCAAGATGCTCTGAGATTGTAGGTACTCCCTGCCACCTCCAAACGGCTCCTCCCTTGAAGCTCAGTCCCCACTGCCTTCCCCAGGAGTCATCCCGCAGACCTTTCCAGCTTTCCCTCCTCCGATACACCGTCTGTTACCTTCTGATCTAAACCCTCATTAGCTGTCATGTGAACCTACGGGGCAAGCGTGATTTGTGGGTCTCCCACAAGCTCAGGCTGGTTGTAAGGTCTTTGTGAACATGAGCTTAGAGACTGTGCACCATGCTGGCTGTGTGAGAGAAGCCGGTGCAGCTAACCAGGCAACCTGGTGGCAACAGTCAGTCCACATGACAGTAATGTCACAGCTGCCCCACAGTGACACAGACACTGTGTGCTTTGTCATTCAGCAGCTCCTAAGGCAAGCCATTCAGGTTTCTGTGACCTTCTAAATGGGGCTTCATATCGCCTGAAGGGGAAGTTCCAAAGGGCTCAGAGGTGTGGCAAGACTTGATGCTGCCGCCTGGCCCGGCCAGCTGCCATTGAGAATGTGGATTGTTCCTAGGCCAACAGACCAAGAAGGAAATAACAGCCCTACTCTCTCCTCGGAATAGAGTCTGACCAGGAAGGCTATGCTGACCAGATCATGGCCTTGCCTGCTGGAGGACCTCACTTCCTACCCAAATCTCGGTTCACCATGACGACAACTGCTCTTTTGTAGAAGTTGTTCAGCTAAGGGGGTATTTTAGGGTCTTATAAAAGATGCCAATTAGAGAGCACAACTTTTACATCCACCCTGTACATCTTATTCCTCCACATGTCTTATCACTTGATCACCACAGGAGCAGTTAATCCCAGTGCTGGCAAAAGAGCTGGATTTATAGGAGGAGGGGGAACGTGAAGGAAGATGAAGGAAAGACAAGGGGAGGAGGGGGAGGAGGGGGAAGAGGAGGAGGGAGAGAATCAGGAGGAAGGGATAGAGGGAGGAGGGAAGAAGGGAGGGAGAAGGAGTTAGAACACTAATACACTGTTTTTCTACTTTCTCATGGTTAGACGTAGGAGAAAATGCTGCCTTTTGATTTCCAAACTTGATGAAAGAGTAAAACCCTCCCACTATTCACCAAACAACGAAGAGAAGTGCATTGGCCCCTGAAGCCAGTTTCTTCTGCAGGGTCTGACTACAGTGAGGCTGCACTCATTCGGTCACAAGAATCAGTGACTTCTGAGCCCCAGCTGTGGCTCAGATGTACAGTGCTGGCCTAGCATGTCCACCACCTGGGGTCTAACCCCAGCACCATCCACTGACACACAAAGGAAGCACAAACAGAACGGCCTCATTTGAAATGTACACACTAAGACACATGCTACTCAGGAACTGTGGCAGAACATGAGCAAGATCCCAGATGGCGGGGACTGCCACGTCCAGAGGCTCAGCTCTCCTCAGTTTCATGTCCACGAGAGCTGAAGGAGGCAGGCACTGACATCCTCGTCTAAATGTGAGAAAACAGAGAGAAGATCTGAGGGAGAATAAACCCTGAACGCCAGCTTCCACACTGACGGTGTTGGGACCAGACTGGGAGTCACTCAGCCCTGCCTTTCCCACCACACCGTAGAGAGTAACTGGCAGAAACGCTACCCTGATTTTATGCCACATCCCTGTGTCTGTTCTTTCCGCGTGTCCCAGGTCCACAGAGCCCTGGAGAGGCACAGGGTCCCGGGGCACTGTGACCTCCATGCCTGCTAAGCAAGCCCTGCCATTGAGCTGGCCAGGTGCCTGCAGGCGCTGTGTGTACAGAACTCAGACAGCAGGCTCCTGAGTGTATCCGATATCCTACCAGCCCCAGAGCCTGCAGGGTGTGGCGCCAGGAATGCAGCAAGCCTCTTGCAAAGAACAGTACTAAAAATATATTGTAGTGTAGATGGGTGTGCTAGCTCATTTTGTGATCACAGCACACAAAGGGAGCTGAGGCAGGGGGATGGCTGTGAGTTCAGGACAACTTGGGCTACAGGCCCTCCAAAATATAAAACAAAAACAAAAATGTAGCAATAGAAAAAAAATTAGCTCATTAGGTCATAAGCCAAGAGATAGAAATGACCCAACTGTGTATTGATGGGAGCATTGATTAGTAAATCATACAAATGAAGGAAAATGGTTGGTCAAGAAGATGAAGCTAACACATGCCAAAGTGGAGTGGAACTCAGCTACCTGAGCTGTGGGAGCAAAGGTGGTCACAGATCCCAGAGACTACAGGGTTCCACTCCCATGGGTTATGTGGAGTATTCAGATTCATAGAGACAGAGTCACAGGGTAGCCCATGGTGGCCTGGAGGAGAGAAACAGGAGGAGCTGCTTGATGGGGAAGGTTTGATTTTACAGACAAGAAGCGATAAGAACACAGAGAACCAAGATGGCTGCACAAGTAGGGTGTAGCCGTTTAAACAGCATTATGTGCCTAGCCGTTTAAACAGCATTATGTGCCTAGCCGTTTAAACAGAGTTATGTGCCTAGCCATTTAAACAGCATTATGTGCCTAGCCATTTAAACAGAGTTATGTGCCTAACCATTTAAACAGTTATGTGCCTAACCATGACTTGGCTGCTAAGTCTCATATTACAGACACTTTACTCTGAACCAACAGTGAACCAGGCATGCTAGCTTACACTGGTGATCCTAGCAGAGGTCGGAGCAGGACTGCAGCTTAGAGGCTAGCCTGGGATTTTTCATCTCAAAGAAGAAAGCAACAAAAGCCAATGTGGTTGTCCTTTTCCATGTTCCAACTTAGTGGCTGAGTTCAAATAAAAGCGAGCTGTACTAAGAACCCAAATCCTCCAAGCAGGTTAGTTTATACCTTGATTGCTTTGCACATTTGGACATCTTGGTAGGGAGAGGGAAGTTTGGATTTAAACGGCCAAAGCCCAGGATCAACCCTACAAATTAAGTCTATACTTTACCCTCTAATTGAGGTGGGACCTATTGCAATTATGTCCTGAAGGCTCCATCCTGGGCAGGAGTTAAGAATCACAAACGGGCACGAGCTTGGTACACACCAGCAATTCACGTTTGTTAGGCAAGCCCTTCTACATGCTGAATGCTTTGCGGTGACAAGATCACGGACATCAGTTACCTATGCTGGATCAAATAAAACCCTTGTCTGCAAACAGAGATAGTATCACATGTAAGCAGCATGGACCCTGCCCTCTGAGGAACCCCAATCCTGTTTTTTCTTTCCTCTTCTTTTTTCTAATTTTATTTATTTTTTATTTGGAGACAAATTTTCATGTAGCCCAGGCTACCCTCAAACTCACTATGTGGTAGAGAATGACCTTGAACTTGTGATTCTCCCACCTTTATCTTCTGAATGAGTGCTGAGATTACAGGCATATGCAACCAGGCCCACTTTTCATGCAGTCCTGGGAATTGAACCCAGGACTAAGCAAGTATTCTACCAACTAAGCTACCTCCCTAGAGCCAAAATCTTGTTTTAATTTTTGGTGGTCACTATCCTGAAATTCCTAATAATTCCTGAATATGGAGTCCATATTTTCATTTGGCCTCAGTCCTGTCCTGCGTACAAAACCTAGACTGCATTCTCGGTCTTATCCACAGGAGAGAGATGAAAGAAAGAGCGGACTTGTAGAGCCCACAGTCTGGAGAACACCCAGGAAAAGGCTAAGTAAACCATCCTAGGCACTTCTGGTCTACCAGCAACTGACCATGACCATTGGTTAGCTGACTGTGCACTGAGCTGTCTGCTAGAGACAGGGAAGAGAAACCCAGGTCATAGGTGAGAAGAATTCCACAGAGGTGTGAGCATGCTAAAGCTAACAACAGCAAAGCTGGCAGGAAATAGCATGCATGTCCAGTGGGCTGTAGAGCAGGGTCAAACTGCCAAACAGAGAGCACCTTGAAAGAGGATCTGTGAGCTCGGGCCTAGCTCGGGCCTAGCTCTGGGCTGGACATGAAGCATCAAAGCCCTTCCTCTGTCGCTCAGGATTCCTCACTCCGATGAAGACTAGTTCAAAGGCATTAGCGGATCAAGAGCTGGCATTTGCCAAGGGTTTCCGGCTCCTTTCTGCTTCACAGGTGTCTTCTCAAGTGCTTCCCAAGGAGACCTGTTCTACGGATCAGGACCTAGAGGACCAGAAACCCTTCACTACTGTCCTCGCGGTGACAGGGTCAGTCAGCAGGAGATGTAATGCGAATTGGGGGTCTTTGCTTTTGAAATCTGGGTTTAACCATGTGCAATGGCTACCTGGCTGAATATTGTCGGTTTCCTAAGGCTGCTGACCCTGAGCCCATCCATATGAGCTGAGTGGACCCACGGATGAATCTAGATCACTCTCCAGTCTGTAAGTCAGCATACTAGGCAAACAGTTCCCTTAAGGACAAAGAAAAGCAAAACAAATAAGCAAAACACTCTCTGCAGGAGCATTAGCATTGTTGAATCAGAACCCTGGCCTCACCCTGAGCCGGCCTGCTTGACAAATGAGTGAGCTGCCCTGGTCACAGCACCCTATAGAAGGGTAAGCAGACAGCTGCCCTCTGGGTGATGAATCTAAGCAAGGTTACTGCGGCTTGCCTGAAAGTAAAGTTGGGGCAGGGTGCAGGGAAAGTGGGGTTCCCAGGGCACTGCAGGCTAGGCTCTCAGTGTGCCACCCACAGCCTGTGCACCTGGCAGCTGGGCGCTGTGTTCCTGGCACACAGCCTGAAGATAGCTTTGTGTGCCAGCATCCCTGGGTTTCCCCAGTCAAACACCACCCTCGACAGTGCCACCAGCTTATTCCTCCTTGATGGAAATGTACCGCTTCCCTAAGCTGTTGTATGGAAAGTTACACGGTCATTGCCTCACAGAAGCCTCAGAAAGCACACATCCCGCAGTGGTTCCAAACCGTCCAGTCTTTCATCATTTTTTTAAAAGCCTGTGGGTGGAAGGGAGGAAAGAATCATGAGGTCCCTGAGCAGATGAGTCACTGCAGACAAAATGACAAGGCAGTTTCTGAGCAGACAGGACACTTGGCAAATGCTGCCCTAGGCTCTGATGTGTGCCCATTCATTCGCTCATCATTCATTCATTATCCACTCATTCACTTGTCATTCATTTATTCTCCATTCATTCACACATCATTCATTCATTCTCCATTCATTCACGCATTCAGATGAGCGTCCCTAAAGCCTGCTGGGCACTGCAGCAGGCACCTGGGGAGTGCAACAAAACAAAAAGCTCTCTTCCCCTGGGCCCCCACTCTATCAGGGAGAGCGGAAATGGGTGGGAAAGGGTGTTTGGGGTGATGGGAGTTGTGGAGAGAGGCTGTCTCAATGGAGAGAAGGTGAGAACCAGTGAACCTGGGGGATGCATTGTACCCAGACAGAGGAGGGTGAAGTAGAGCCAGCGTGGCCTAGGCATGACCCAGAGGAAGCAGGACGGAGGAAAACAAGCAAGCAGGAGGTGAATGCAGATGGAGGAGGGCCTGGGGATCACTGGGGAACTGTGGGCACCAACACTGAGGAATATGGCTGCTACCATCCTGTGCAGAGGACAAACATGCTTGGATTTACTTCTGTTTGAGGCCAAGAAGAGGAGGGAGGAGAACAGGGCTGCAGTCTTGGTTCAGGGTGATAGAGTAGATGATGTGAGAGAAATGGCCAGCAGCCGGGGATTCACTATGTTGGGGACTGGGATACTGATAGACATTTCTCTAGGTTAGGCATCCCTTAATACCCTGGCAGGCTTGCAGCAATGCCTTCCTTGAATGGTCCCAGGTGGTCAACCTCGGCCAGTGATGCACTGAGCCACGGCAGGTCCATTTCCAGCAGTCCTGAGACAAAGTTCCTATCTCTGCGTGCCGGCAGAAAGAACTCTGGTGCAGACAGGTCCACGCTGGATACACTGACTGCTGCTGTGTCTGTGCGTGTGTGCTTCACCATGCAACTCCAGGGCCCCAGACAGGAGGAAATGTGCACAGAGCAGCGTCTTCACTGACCTGATGCTCGCTCACTCTAAAGATAGTTCATTTGCCAGGCCATGATTTGGGCCTCAGCATCTTTGGGAGCTCATTATTCTAGGCTTGTCAGGATGAAAACAGAAATCACAGCCATGGAACTTTAGGAAGATTTTCTTTCTCCTTCCCCAATCTCAAGCCATGCACGTAGAGGCAGTTTAACCAGAACAGAGCAACCACCTGAGAAGAAATGATTTACACTGCAGCCAGAAAAGGCCACGTTCTAGATGCCACGTGAACTAACCTCAGGCTCCAAAGTTAGCCTTCTGTCCCCATGCCTAGGGCAAATGTCCAATCCATCACCACCCAGCCCACATGTGCCCAGGACAGCTATGAATGAAGCCCAAATATGAACCTATTTCAAACACTGTGAGGGCTTTAATTTTTGCAGCTTTCTCAAATTTAACTCCCTGGTTCTCAAGCACGACCATGGTAGAAAACAGTGTGGCCCAGACGAGCCAAAAAGCTCTTTATCCAGTGAATACACATTCTGGGCCACCCAGGGAAACCCTATGTCCAGCGAATTCTGTGTTGTCTTTCTGTAACCAGCCTTCTGTGGTGAATCTCTTCCCATGTGAGAAGGTTCTTTGCCAAGACCTAGGCTTCAAGTAAAGTTTTTTTTTGTTTTGTTTTTTAATCAGGATCTACCCCAAGCAAGGCAACTGGGGTGGGTCAAATACCAGCACCCTCACCCTTCCACTCTGAGACTTTACTCAAAAAAAAGGGGGGGCCTCTACGGATGTAATTACATTTGAGATCTCAAAAGAGAGTCGTTCAGGATTACCTAGATGGTCCTAAATCCAGGGACAGAGCCTTTCTAGAGTCATAGATGCAGAAGTCACATGAAGGTGGATCAGAAGCCAGAGTGACACAATCACAAGTCCAGGGGTGCCCAGAGCCATGAGAAACTGAGGCAAGAGACCAGCGTGGACCCTCCCTAGAACAGCTGGGGAAAACATCCCCCCACACCTGTTCTCTCTAACCATGAGAGTGTGAGGCAATAAATTGCTATTGCTTGAGCCACCAATTGGTGGTGCTCAGTCCCAGCAACCCTGGAGTCTAAGTCTGTCTGTGCTGGGTAACAAAACACCTGAGGCTGAGTAGGTTGTTAGAAAACAAACAAACAAAAAAGACTTTTGTCACAATTCTGGACTCAGAGAAGTTAAAGGCTTTCTGGCAGACTTGATTGCCTGGTGTGTGCTACTGACTGCTTCCAAAATGGCTCAGGACTGTGTTCTCGTGAACAGGAGGAACACAGCATCTTTACAGAAAGTGGAGAGACAAGTGTGCTGAACCCTGAATGAAGACCTTGTGCCTGTTCCCTGGGAGAGGAGCCCCCTGACCTGATTGCCTCTTAAAGGCCCATAAAGTTTTAATACTTCTGTTTTGGAGGGACCCATTCAGACCACAGCACCTCAGAATCAACCTCCACAAGGGCACATTGCCTCTCTGATCCCTTGGTGTTAGATCCCTGAGACCCAAAAATACTTCCCAGAAGTGAGAGATAAGAAACGGTGTCATTGCAAGCCACTGTAACTGTGGGGTTTGTTCCTGCAGCCACAGGATGGTCGGGATGTGAAGAGGATGACGGACACATGCCGCCTAGCCAGGTGGCCAGAGAAGGCCTCCAGTGAGTGCCTCTGGGCTGAGAGTGAAGCAGTGGTCATGAGAGACGTTTCCAGAATGGTAACAGCAAAGATTTAGACCAGTGTGGGCTTTTACTAGAACAAAGAACAAATAATAAAATTATTTTTCATTTACAGTATCAACTCTAGGCAGCAGAAGTTCAAGGGTTCTGAAGAGTAGAGAAGAGAAAACCCAAAGCTCTGGGCCAGCAAACATGACCAGAAGTCATAGGCATGTGGTTCACACTATCTGATTGGGGAACCCCATGACTCAGTCTCCCTCTGTTACCTAACAACCATGGCGAAGGCAGTAGTGGGCAAGCTGTCTTTGCTATGAGATTCGGCCTCCTAGAACTTGCTCAGTAGAGTCGAACATAGATGCCAGCGTTGACACTTCTCAACGGCAGATTCTTAAGCGAACTTATTTCTGAGGCTTTTCCCGAAAGAAATTCAAAAGTCTACCCAAATATTTTTTCTAAAACATTATATTTGGACTACAGTGACACGAAATAAGCCAGAAGCTCTCAGAATACCTTGAGTAACCTGCTGAAGTGGTGTGAGTCTTATGATGTGCAGTGTATTTGTATAAGGTCTTCCCTGGACTAGCCCTGGGCTGGGAAAGGTCTTCTTACCTGTATAGTCTGGTGTGTGGACCACAGACGATGACCCACGACTCACAACCAGGGAAGGGAACCTGAGTTGGGAAAGAGGCCACCTAGGGAAGGACAGAAACCAGTTCTCTCTCCCCCTCTCCCTCTCCCTC
>LOJH01044250.1:0-13461 GCA_001685095.1 Ellobius talpinus | reverse complement strand
TGCTTGCCCTGCCCAGTCCAGCATGGTGGAGCTGTTCACTGCCTCTGAGAGCCAAGTACATTGTCCCATTTTTAGGGTCACCACCAGTCTATGTTGCCATTGAGCACTTTGTAGCACTCTGTTCACAAACCCCATTTAAATGCTTAGCCTCCTGAAAGAGCCAGAAGTCCTGCTGGCAGCATGGCCCAGAAAGCCAGCATTTCAAAGTCATGTGGCTTTTTTTTCTGGTACCTCTGAGTCAGGAAAACCTCTCTTAAAGTAGCCATGGCACGCCACCAGCAAACAGCAAGAAGCTGTGTTAAACTCTTTATTTTTGTGTCTAGAATTCCTTTTCAAGCTCTCTCAGGTTTTTAAGTGGATTTAGTTGCCCACGTTGGCCTACCAGTTGTAGTAGGGAGGCTGCTTGTTGGTTCCTGGCTGTTCAAACCTGAAATAATCACACGGAAACTATATTAATTAAATCACTGCTTGGCCTATTAGATATAACTTCTTATTGGCTAACTCTTAAACATCTTATTTTAACCCATCTCTGTTAATCTGTGCATCTCCACAAGATTGTGGCCTACCAGCAATATTTTAGCACATCTATCTCTGTCAGTGGTTCCATGGCTTCTCCCTGACTCTGACCTTCTCCCACCATTCAGTTTAGTTTTCCCTGCCTACCTCTATTTCCTGCACAGGCCCAGGACAGTTTCTTTATTAACCAATGGTATTCACAGCATACAGAGGGGACTCCCACATCAGGTTATTTAATTGGACTTAAGACCCACACAATGAGGGGTCACCATGCATAGTATGAGAAATGTAGATTAAGTAATCAGTGCTAGTGAAATCGTTGTTGGAGGAGAATCTACAACCATTACTTTACTAAATCAGTATAATCCCTAATAACAATTAGTAAATATTTATACTAATACCTATAAAGAAGTATGGTCTCCACTCCTCATCAAGGGAACCTCTTTTTGCAACAGATAGAGACCAATACAGAAAACCGGAACCAATCAACAAGTGGAGCTGTGGAGCCCAGTCCCAGTGGATACATTACAAAACACTCCAGCACCTAAAACTCAGAGAACATTGCAGAACAGGGTGCAGAAAGATTCTAAGATCCAAAGGTACTTTCCTGTGAGATTGTGTCTCCTAGAAACATCAGAAGATAAATTTATAAAGTCTCACCAACATAATTGCTCATGAGCTGAACAAGGAGGATACCAGTGAACATTCCAAACTACTTGCAGAAAAGCCCTTAAGGCCTCAACCAGGCACAGTAAACTACAGGCAACTGAGTAAAGCCACCTGAGTAAAGTGGTATGGGAGAGCATACCACTGTTTGTCCAGTGCCAAATGGTCAACCCTGAATCTATCTATATCTATATCTTCTGTCTATCTATCTTTCTATATGTATACGAGTAATATTATAAAGACTCAGTAGGTTATGGTTGAGAATATATATATGTGTATACAAGTACATACATCTGTGAGATGACAACTGATGAGAAAAGGAAGCTTGCCTTTGCAGGAGAGCAGGGAGGGGATATGGGTGTGTTTGGAAGGAGGAAAGGAAGGAGTGTAATTAAAACCCGACTTATTATACATTTTCATTCAAATGTGAACCACGAAAATCTTCTACTTCATTTAATATTGTCTGAAACCCTTTGCCAATAAAATTATTTTAAAAAGAGAGAGAATTTGTCATAAGAAATTAGATGTGAAATTATAGAAAAGCAGAGAAGCAGTGTGTTGTTCACTTGGTCCACAGGGAAGAACTCCTTCTGGCAGACAGCATTTCCTTTGCTTTCCTTGAAGAGTCTCAGTGCACTCAATTGAGGAATGGCCAAAGCTTCTTGTAATGTCTGTGCATGAGTTTGGTGGGACACCTGAACAGTTTGCCAGTTCGACTCCTCTTATCAGTGACAATCGGATACTATTTCTGTGTTGAGTTGAGTTATATATTGTTGACAGTTTCTAAGAAAGTAAAGGTCAGCAAGAACTGAATTAGAAGAGTTTTCTGTTAGAAAAATAGAACTTGGAAAGGTAAACTTTTAGTAGAATATTTGCAACTTGGAACAACTATCAATGAAGGAGTGATAGGGGCTGGGGAAGCAACCCAGTAGCAGAGTGCTTCCCGAGTCGAGTGCCCCATGAGTGGGACTTGGCCCCTTCAATCTGATAACCAATCTGAAAAATTGTTGCTCATGAGCAAGGATGAAATGCCCTTTTTATTTAGCCTTTTCATGCGTGTATATTGTATATGTGTGTGCACTTCTGGGAATCTCTTTGGGAGATTAAAATCAAGATGGGTAGCTGCTATTCTATATAATCTGGGGAAATTTAAGAAGACATTTTGTATTATAGCCTAGTTACAATAAAAATAATTTGGACACTTCTTATATAATAACAATTTCCCAGTTATGAAAACATTTTGCTCAAAAATAATTCAGAAGTGGTTTCAATGGAAGAAAGCCATGCTAGACTTTTTGGTGTTTCATTAGAGTGGTGGAAATGATTCTTATGATTCTGATACACTGGGTTGCCATGGTGCTTACGTGCATAAGAAAGAGTTCAGATTTCAGTTCCCTTGAGATGTGTCCTCATTCACGCAAGGGTATGTGCAGTGTGATGTTAGGGGTTTGTCATTCAGAGGGTACTTCCTCTTATAGGAGCTGAGGGGTGGGCAGGCAGAGTAGGGGGACCTCTTCTGTCATCTTCCCTGATCATTATTATAAACTGCTGCCTGACATCAAGTACAGGCCAGAGCAGCATCAGGGTAAAGCCTGACATTTAAGTTCAGTCCTAGGATAAGTAAGCCAGATGGAGTAAGCACATAGTACCTAAGAAAAGAAGCATCTTGATCTGGCACATAGCAGTGCTTTCCTTAACCACAGCCAAAGATCTAGGTCAGTGGTTTGAAGAAGTCTGCATATTAGGGAAAAGAAAGACAAGAGAGAGAAGGGAAACAGGGCAGCCTGGGAGCTAGGGGCAGTGACCTCGATTGCTGAAGTGATGTTTACAGGTCTTGAAGCTATGGAAATGACCCCTCATTCTGAAATCTATAGAGAGTCAGTCTCAGGGAACAGAAAGTGGTGACACTCAGATAAGCTAGAAAGCCAAAACCACATCAGTGTTTCAATTATTGAGTCATATTTATTAATATCTTTTTGAACAGAATGGCTTTTAAGATGTCAGGTAGTCTACAGCTTGAGATCTTACAATACCTAGCTTTAACCAATTTCAGATACAAGGAATTGAAGTAATGACCCCATTAAATTCTCATCAGTATTGTTCCAACTAGCATTCTGTTGCTTTTGCACAGCTGCTAGAAAAAACAAATGTGTTGACCAATGATCTGCCATTAGAGGTAAGTTTGTTTAAAGCAGACAATAATTAAGTTCCTAGAGTTGAATAATTACTTTAAAGGCAGTTAGGTATCACATGAAGTTCTAGAGAGAAAGTAGAACATTTAAAGGCTGTTTCTGGTTGATAGCATACTGTCGTTTATCAAAGATATCAACAGTATCAAGGCATTGCCTATTAAAATACATTTTGTCCCAAAAAGAAAGGAAACCTACTTTAGTAGCTTTGCCCATGTTTTAATTCTGCTTGAAGTTTTTTACACCCCTGAGAAGAAAGAAGTTACAAAGAGATCAATGCACTTTATATCCTTAGTCCACTTAAGGGCTTATTAAAGATATCTTATTAGTAATAAAATGTAAAGTGTTAATTTTGCTGAGCAGCATGGGGGTTGGTATACTCCCAGATGATTCTTTTCTGTTGTTCAAAGTGTGTTTGAGAGGGGAAGGGAATTTCCTGCCACAATAAGCACTGAGATGGATGCTTTCAAAGTTTGGATTAAAAATATGCTAATTCTCTAAGCTCTTAGAATTCAGATAAGACTGATTGCCAAGAGAACAAAGAAAACATGGAATTCTTTACATCCTTAAAAAGTGGAAGCTGTTTTGTTCATATTTTATAAAGCCAGCAAGAATTCCATATTTTCTCATGGGATGTTTTCAGATAGCTAGCTAGTGTTTGGGAAAATGTTCATCAGACACCATTCTTTCTAGCACTAATGTGTTTTTATCACGTGGCCAAGCTAACCAGATAGCTAAAGTCTGATGTAGCAACCTTTTTTGTTTTTAGTTTAAACTCACAGTGTAAAAGAACTTGGAGCAACTCAGAATAATTCTCAGCATTCCAGTGCATCAAGATTATCTTTGAAAACATGACATATATAGGATATATGTCACATTCAGGATTCCTGTCTGTCTTTTACAGTAAGTAGCGAGTTACTTACTAGAGGTCTGGAATTCTGTATTTGAGTTCACACCAGGTACATTCTTATCATAAGTACCAGGGTATAGTTCACTGGGAGAGCATTTGCCTGTGTTCAGTCCCCAATACCAAATTAAAAAAAATATAAAAATAGCAGCCTGCTTTGAGATGGGGAACTGTGTACAGAAAGTTTAGTGGGAAATAAATTTGGTAGAACCCCTGTGGAAGGTGAAGGAAGCAGATGAGTGAGCAAATGCCACTTGTACACAGCAAAGCTCTATTTGCCAGGAGGGATGTGAGGGGGTTTTCCTCTAGGGTTACCCTGATCTAAAATAATAAATTCTGACACCCACAAGGTACAGACTGTCAACAGAGGGATGAGGCTATAATTGCTAACAAAGTGGCTGGCATCTGCGAAACCCTAACTCTAAAGGAGAAGCTAGCTATAAGCCATCTACTGCTGTTTGCCACGGCTGGAGGAGGGCATCAGCACTTCTGTTCTGGGATGGGGCTTAAAGCAATACAGCACACTTGTCCATTACAATCTTTCTCTAGGTCATTAACTCTGACTATGTGTCGAAGGTTCTGGGTACAACTGTTCAGGATTAGAGAGTAGACCTTTTAACTTACAAAACTTACTCAAAGGTTGAATTGAGCTTCAGGCACATTGCCTTCCTTTTTTCACGATGAATGAGCATTGCTGTTGCTGTGGGCTCTCTCTGGTGGAGATAATGCAGAACCTCGTCTCTGTGTTTCTTTCAGGACATGCTTGTTACACATCTCCATTTAAAATCTCCCCAGTGAATTATTGTGAGCCAAGTTTAGGTTTTTTTTATGATCCACTTGTAGCTGTTTTATTTCTTTTTAATTATCAGGGTCAATTACTCCTGCTTGTCTACAGCTTTCTCTTCCTACCTTTTTTATGATTTCTCCCCCAACCCAGTGAGACTAATTGGAGCAACAGGACCAAGAATCATAACTTAAGCTTTAATGTCTTTAATGTGTGCATGGTTAAAACAGTACCACTTCTATGAATCAGACTTTCTAGAACTATAGAAACTAGAGTTGTATGGTTGGATGACAGTCATCCAGGGCTGTTGTAAGGAAGGCCGCTTATTCATTTCTCAGCCTCCCAGATTTCCAAAAGAATCACGCAGAATCTATATTATTTAAAACACTACTTTACCAATTAGCTTTAACTTCTTATTGGCTAAGTCTTATATATTAATTTAACCCATTTCTATTAATCTGTATATTGCCACGTGGCAGCAGCTTACCAGCAAAGTTTTGGCATATCTGTCTCTGGCAGCGGCTACATGGCTTCTCCCTGACTCCAACTCCTTTTTTCCAGTATTCAGTCTAGTTTTCCCCACCTAGCTCAACTCTATCCTATCAGGCCAAGCCTTAATAAATAAAGTTTTCTTTATTAATTAATCAATCATATTCATGGTATACAGAGGGGAATCCCACATCACAGGGCCACTCTCACTTAGAGGAAGGACACCATTCCATTTTTCAGCTTATTACCTTCAGTGGGTATTCTGGCACTCTATAAGTTTGGCAGTCTCCAGTTGGTGCAAGAGACGCCTTGATGTTGCTTCTATGGCTGTGCTCCCTTTGCCTGCAGAATAGAGCCACTGGTCTGCAATAATGCTACTCAGAAAAAGACAGGGCTGTGAACAACCTTTTGTTGTTACTCACAGAAGCTGAGAAATGAGTCCTTCAGTTCTGAATTGGGAGCTCTGGATAGTATAACTAAATTGTGTAATGATAGTTTAAATGGTGGATAGTGATTCTGAGTGAAAATTTAGGGACAAAGAGGAAATTACAACACAATTCCTTTTTCCAATTTCAACAAATACATGGATGAATCCTAAAAATTCTAAATAGAGTGGAGTGAGGTCCCTGAAGTGAGTTTGCTACAGCATGTGTGGTTAGGATCAAGGACTGATGTCTTAGCATAGAACCAGCTTCAGGCTTGCAGACTCAGCAGTGAAAATAGCTAAATTAGTCTTAACGTGTTTGAGCCATGCTGGTGGGCCTATCCAAAGATTGCTTCCTTACCACTGTGGCAGCTCTGCTTAGCTACTTACTGTGTATAGGGTTTGGAGCTCTGTCTATGTGTGCTATGTCCTAGGGCTGGCATCATTCATTTGGATAAATCACTTTGCATACTTGTTTATTGCTTGTTTTGAGAAGATTGATTTCTGGTGATCATTATTAGAATGATTAGCAAAACATAAGGGTCTTCACCTAGATTCATTCACAGTCATCATTTTTCTTAGAGTCTCTTGCTCTGATTCTTTTAATGTTCTTTTTTCTATACATCTGACAAACAGATATTTGGACATTTTCAAGAATTTGTATTAATTTTACCCTTAGGCTGTTTCTGTTCTGAGTAAGTGGATGATCAAGAGCACAGTGGCAAGTGAATTTTAGAAAAGTTTCAATGCCTCTGTTTTTTACAGGTGATGTTGTATGGAGCTGCCTTGGAGCAGAAGGGTATGACAGAGATGCAAGCTTCTGCATTGTGTTTTCACTCTGAGGCACTGCTGAATTCATTACAGTAATTCTTTACCACTAGCGCTTTGTCAATGACACCAGGTTCTCTGGATTAGATGATTCAATTGATTTCAAGCCATTTACAACAGAGCACATACATACTTTCTTGTTTGTTGCATGATCTTTTTCTGGAAAAACATGGGAAAAAAACCCTATTTTATCAGATAGGACACTGATAGCAGACCAAAGAAAGGGTTCCTCTCACGCCTAACTTGATGAACCAATGAGTTTAGTGGGGTTACTAACACGATGTCAGGAGTGTGCTGCGTCAAAGACACAGATGTTTGTATTTTTCTACAATGTCATAATTAATTGAGTAATAATAAGTTCACAAGGTACAATAGTTTCATTGGCAAAAGTTGATAGAGTTGATCAAGAGAAACAAGTTATTTCATTCTAAACTCAACTACTAATATTAACTCTCAAGCCATGCATTGAATAGCACATAATAAATCTGTTTCTATATATCTATGTATCTGTCTTCTGTCTGTCTGTCTAGATGTGCATTATAAAATAGCTATGAAGGATTAAAAGAGACAAAGTAACCTGAGAGCTAGGAAATGCTAAGGTGTATGTGGGTGACATAAATGTGCCAGCTGGAACACTCTAGAGATGGCTTACTGATATTGATACCTTGGGTCACAGATTGAAGCAAAGCTGAAGAGTTGAGTCCAGCTCAGAGATGAAAAAACAGGACTGAGTAGAGATAAATGAATTGGAAGGCCCAGATTGGTAAAGGGAGGATCAGCAGATGGAAGCTGAATGGGCTTCCTCAACAGCGGGAACTGAAGTTCCCGGGACAGTTCGAAGTTCTCTAGCTGCCATTCCCTTGAATCATATACCTTACAGTCAGATTTGGGTTGGTAGGGCTGTTACCATGACAGTGCTAGGTATCCACTACTTTGTGCAGTGAACATAAGGAAGTCATACCAGTTCCTTAGACTAATATGCCCATAAAGTTCTTTGACAATGATTCCTGATCGGGTTTTAATATGCCTGTGTGCTCCTATGATCCCGTTTTATCAGATAAATTTTCAGGTGGCACGCTCCCTAAAATAATGCATTTATAAGTCCGTGCCATGTAGAAGCTACTGGATAGATGGCACTGTTTACATGTCCACCCAGGCACAGCCATCCTCCATCCTCAAAATGGAGTCAAAAGATGCTTTTCAATGGAGTCTGTCAGGGCAAGTCACACTGCAAAATGACTGCTCTATACAATATGGAGTAACTTGGAGCAGTGCACAGCCTGATCTCGACAGAGAAGCAGGAATGCCTCAAAGGCAAGCACATCACTGTAGAGCACATTTTATGAGTGAAGACTCATGAATGCTGCATCCATGGAGCTCCCTGTCCTATCTGTAGCTGTGGTGCTGGCCTGAGTCCTTTCTTCCCTAGTCATTGTTTTCTGTCCATCTACCCTTGAGGAGGGGACATTGGAATCTTCTCGCTTTGTTTTGAGCCTCTGTTTTCTTGCACAGTACATTTCAATTTAGGAGAAATGGCTGCTACATTGCTCTTGGATCCATTCAAATATAGAACCAATTCAATTGTTGGTGGTCAGAGAAACATCTTCAGGAATGGACAATGGTGCTGCCACAGTTTAAAAAGGTCTTACATATCTGTGCCTTTTTCTTCTTGGTATAAGATGAGTGTTATAGTTTATTTTTCTTTGAAATACCCCAGGTAATAGGAGAGTTAGAAATTTTACTGATAAGGCAGATTATCTTCAGTATTTGATGAGAATGCTGTCTTCCAAATGGCTCCAACTTAATTGCTGCTTCTGTTCCTCCAAGTACAGTTACTTCATCAACAGTGGACTAATACAATATGGTTTATGATACTACAATGTCCCAAAAGTGCCTGATCTATTGTCTGTAATACCTAATGAAAGAGATATTATTGACCTTTCCATATGAATGCTTCTGAACACTTCTGATCTTTCTTTTTTTTTCATAGCAACACAAAGGAACTTGCATGCCAAATGAATGAATGATTGAAGACCAGAAAGGTGCTTTGTCTCCTCAGAAAAAAAAAATTATCTGTTTGTCACAACAGCTTCTGTTTGGACTACAATGTATTTAACTTTCACAGTAGGCAATCTATTCCTTGCTAAGGTGGTATTATCAAGGACCCATCTTGCCTGTGACTGTTGATCTATTTACAAAGGGGTCCAATTACAGTGGTGTCTGGAATGGTACATAGTTGTTAGCCAATGCTTAAAATAATTTGTTGAATGAACCAGTGAGTAACCTCTACTTTTTTGTCTGTTTCTTAATTTCCTTTATAATATACATATTTCTATCCTTCTTTGCTTACTTTACCTCCTGCTAATTTCCATAAAGTTAAGAAGTTTATGAGGTCATCATTGTGTTCTAAGTCTTAAAAATAGTGCCAAGCACATGATAAGCACTTAGTATCTGATAAACATGAAAATGACCTGAATATGTGCGATTTCAATTTATTCATGACTTTTAAATTATGGCATTGCTACTTTATTATAAGCCACAACCTGGATTTAAAATAGCTTCACAATACCTTATAAATATGTGGCATAATTATATAAGACATTTCCTCACTTTTGTAGTTCTCAATTGTTACTAAGTAAAATGCTGCACTGAAAACTCAGAGTAGGATCTGAAATCAACAGATTTAACAGCATCTTAGAAAAAACACATGCTGGTGGGAAATGTCCTTAGAGAGACTCAGAGAAAGGTGAGACTAGAGATGAACAGAGCAGCCAATTAGAAGCTCCCATTTCTCATTATATATATGTGAGGATGAGAAGCCTTGACTTTCTCCAAAAAGACTGAAGACTCCTTGGAAAACCATGTCCGAATTTCATAAATAAGCCCAAGACAATATGACTGCAAATCCAACTTCAACTTTTCCCCCTGAAAAACAATAGAACCAATTGTTAAGTTTTCATTTTCAATTACTCAGGACATTTGATTTCCAAAAATGTTTTAATTAGAATCCTTTTGCCTGTGAAAAAACTAACCTGAGGTAATCTAAACAAGACTAGTTTACAAATGCTAAGATAGTACAAGAGTTGTCCTTTCGTTGATGTAGTATTAGGTTGACTACCGGGCAAGCTCTAATTTCTATCATTCATTGTCAGCTCTCTTTCTCATTTTCTCAATTATCTCTACAGAGTTGGGCATGAAGAAGTTCAATAGTGGTCAATCTCTGCTTTTCCCATGGTCCTAATGAATAGTTCATATGAACCAAATGATCTTGACAAATTAGTGACAATCCTCAACATGACAGATAATTTAGAAGTTGAAAAAGAGGTTCCTTTATTTAGCACTGGGGTTGCTCAATGGGGATGATGTATTTATGAACCAGCCAAAAACAGTTTTACCCGTCATTTAAAAGGAACCAATCAACAGAAAGATATAAATGCAGAAATAGAGAAAGCATCTTTGCCATATCTGAGTCCTTAATTTCAGTCTTCCAAGTCCCTTGTCTCTATAGCCATTCTTTTAATCAGTTACTACAAAAAATAGTTGAGACAAGTAGCCTAGAAAGATGAAATGTTTATTTGACTCACAGTTTCAAAGGTTTTCATATTGATCAATTGGTCCCTTCCCTTTTAGCTTGTACAGTACATAACAGAAACATACCAGAAAAACACCTCTCACTCCATGGCCACAGTGAAAGAAGAGAGAACTATAGCTTCTTGATTTCCTTGCTAACCCACCTCTGTAACCTGAAAAACTAACTCTAGGCTCTATCTCTTCATTTTCTACCACTTTCTCCAAGCTGGGATTAAACATCTTAACTCAAGGGACATTGATGAACATTCCAGATTTGTAGCATAGCAATCATGTGCTTCCATTAAATAAATGAACTAGATCTTTATTTTCTTAAACCAATTTGAACCCTGTTTAAGTCATTTCTGATTAGAGCATTGTAATGGATTGAGGCGTCTTACTGAACAGGTAGATGATTTAGGGCTGAAACTGGTGTATGGAGTGTTGCAGGAATCCAGAGAACAATCTTCATTCTCTGCATGTTTCTTTCAAGCATTTACTTATTTCCTCATTTATTTATTTGTGTTAGTGTTTGCATACATGTGCAGGAGTCTCTTCAACCACCACAGTCAGTGGAGTAACTATCCATGTGAGGCAAGAAGCCAATTTGATTCAACACAACTATGCAGCTGATGTTAAAAATTTGGGAATCTGACCCAGAGTAGTTTATTTCAGTCATATTTAAGCACAGCACAATTTGGTGAAAACTTTCCTCTTGATAATTAACTCATTCAGATGTGCACAATAAACCATACATAAATTTCCTTGAGAAACAAAATAAGTTAAATAAAGATCAGATGTAAATACATCAGAATTCATTGCAAAGTACACACGACACCTTCCATAAAGATGGATTCTATAGATTGACTATACCTGACACCTTCCATAAAGATGGTTTCTCTAGATTTATTGAGAAAAAAGCTTATGATAAAGATTAGGGGAAGGATCTGGTGCGGTCCCAGCTGCACAGATAGCACACAGGTTACTAGGCTATTAACTATGTCTACTTTCAGCCTTTTGGCCAGATAACAGGCTATGCACGTCTTCCTTTGAAGGAACGAACTGTGTGTTTAAGATTCTAAGTTCCCCTAGTGAGCACAAAGATCTCCATGTCTGAAAGCCAAAAGAGGGCATCAAATTCCCTGGCATCAGAGTTATAGATGTGAACTATCATGTAGGTGCTGAGAACCAAACCCAGGTCCTCTGTAAGAGTGTCAAGTACTCTTAACTATAGAGCCATCTCTCTAACCCTTTCAAGTACTTTCTTTGATGCCTGTCCTGTGTCTTCTTTATTATTCTTTCTCAGGATATGCTTTCCTTTTTTTCTTTTCAATGTGCCTTACGGAACAAGTGACTGGCCTATTTTTAAGTTTCTGACAACTCCAGTCATATTCTTGGGAAAGAGATACTTTAACTGATTCATTTTAAATTAAAAAATACTTGCTTTATTTTAGTTATCCATGGTTTATATTCAGTTATATCCATGGCATTATAAAAACAACCAGTGAAGTCCTTTCTGATGTTGATAAAGTAGTTCTCAGAAAAAATAAAAGGTTGCTGTAGCCTGATATCCCTCAAATATCAACTGTATTCATTCTCTCTCTCTCTTTCTGTCTTTTTCTCTGTGTCTTTGTCTCTCACTGTCTCTGTCTGTCTCTCTGATGATTTCTGAAATATTTGAAAATTATGTGTTTTAATCTGACTTCTAAATATGAATTTGACTTCAAGTAATATTCAAATCGCTCGAAATATGTAGAAATGTTGCATGATATCTTTCAGATAAATGTGTTCATTTTCATGAAGAGATGCTTCAAAGGAAATCTCTCTTCTAAATACAAGTAAAATATGATGTAGTTGATCAGGCTGTGTTTTGGGCACAGATATAGCTAATTTGGGACCTCAGTTCATCCTGGAAACGAAAGTCCCTGAAGAAAGCAGAGAACCACATTGTGATAGGAGAGTCCTAACTAATAACCTCTTCACTCTAAGCTATGCTCGTTCTCTGTAGACATTGATGGGTCTAGGTGAAAACTCAAGGAGTCGTGCAAGCTGAGTGGGAGGCTGCCGTGTGTCACTGCCCTCTGCAGTTTCCTTTCTTCTTTTCCCTTTGACAGAACATGTCTTCTCGTCTTATCTCAAATCTCATAACTTAACCCTTCAGTGAAAGTAAGACAACTGACGCTGTTGTGGATAATTTCCTTTTAAAGTCAGTAAAACACCCTGACTCTGAGAAATAAACTAAATTTAGCTTTGCATTTAGCTTGCTGGTTTGGGGTGCTCAACCCTCAGATTTTTATGTGTAGGCATGATTGTGTGATCAGTGCATGGCATTTCCTGAAATGGGATGTATGATTCCAGGAGCATAGTACAGGTGGCCATTGCTTCCTATTCGATTCCTAGCTTATGTCTTTTTAAAAGAAAATTTGATGGTGCTATTATTATACTTGGAGTCGTGGGTGAAGTCTGACAAGAAGTGTGCTGTACTTTCCAAGACACACACACACACACACACACACACACACACACACACACACCACACACCCCATCTGTCAAACATGTCACAAGGCTTAGAGTATATCCTGGGAAAGAAGAGCAATTGGATAAGAAGAATCATCTAGCTGTCTGCAACAGGGTCACGGGTGACAGTCTATGTACAGAATTGAATTTTTATTGATAGAAGACAAGAACAAAATGTACTTGGAAGAAGGGACACTGCTCATAGAATGGTCACACTCAGAACCCATTTGCTCTGTTCCAGTTGTGGGTGAGAGTAATGAATCCAATTGTAGGGCTGGACACATGGTAGTGATTTTTCTTGCTGGTAAAGCTGTCATTTGTGGGTCACAATACATCACTGGATTTAAAAAGTGGAACTCAGATGGGTGTAGAAAGAAAGAGAAAGATACCTCGAAACAGACTGAACTGGTAACATCTCACCTTGTAATTGCAAAAGCAAACTGTTTCCTCTCAGGGTCTCCTTCCCAGTGCAATAGAATCGATGACTCAATCCTGCATTCCAGAGCATGCCTGATGGAGAAGGGTCATCTGTCTATGTGTTACTTTTATTGGTTAATAAAAAAAACTGCCTTGG
>LOJH01044249.1:312-14141 GCA_001685095.1 Ellobius talpinus | reverse complement strand
CCTTATAAAATGAGAATAGCTCAAAACAACCCTCATTTCCAGAATTAGGGAAAGATGAGATGATGCAATGTCAGTCTTTTGGTTTGCCTGAGACCAGTGAGAAGCTACAAACAACTAATGTTACAATGTCTGATGTCACCTATACCTCAAAAGAATAAGGTGCCCCAAAAACCCCAGGAACTTTTCGAGGAAGCTTAATAGAGGCATTTAACTTTTCCCTAAGTCTTCAAGACTGTTCCTACTTTTCTCCTGATCCCTCAGATTTAATATGTTCTATTTCCCTTGGATTTATATAAAATATATATTGAATATAATGACCCTAGGGAGCAGATAGTAATTAGGAACTAGAGCCCAAGATAGTGATACTGAGGAATCTTCCCAAAGTGACCTTAATCATCATTTCCAAGGACTTAATTTCAGACTGAGTTCATTCCAAGTTTGCATATGTCATGTCAATAAAGGTGAGAGACACAAATATGGATTTACCCAGTTAATACATTTTAAATATGTGGGTGCTGTGAAATGTTTTGGTAAGCATTCGTCATTCCAGGATTCTTGTGTTTTTATGTCATTGCATGCTTCCTGGAGTGTTGGGTGCTGATTTGTTACAGTTGAATGTGTATTACAACTGTGATAGAGAATCCTCTCGTATCCTGAGTGTTATAAAGACTGTAAAGTTGCACAGTGTGAAGGTATAAAAATCCCATCTGTGGAAATTTGTGAAAAGATCATTGACAGAGATGCTTCACTTTATTAAAAGCAGAAAATTTGTACTGTATTTACAGGAGAATAATATGTTTGAATGAAGTGTCTGTTTGAAAGGCAGCAGAGATGGACGGCTAAGCATGTTTGTCCTCTGCTTCATCAAGCCTGGGGTGACAGAGTGGCTGTCTGGTATCATACCATTGCTTTCTGGATTACGTTCCATGCTCCTCATTTCTCTCTCCTCCCTACCATAGGCATTCTCAAGGAAGAAATTAAGATTGGGTGATTTAAAGTCAGGAAAATTATGCATCTTAGGATCCCTGAATTTAATGCACCATAGCACCCAAAATAATAGCCAAGCCTTGGGATGCAGGAAGCAATGGACCCACTACCTCAGGTGTTAAAAAGTGCTGATACCATAAGACTATGAGGAAGAGGAGTGAAATCAATTAGCTCTTCATTCTTCTGGCTGCATTCTCCTCTTCACAACTGAATCTATAAACTATAGATTAAGCTGTCAATTGGTGGCAAAAGGTACTTAACTAATTTTCTGAGAACTAGAAATTTATCTTATCTCAGATCAAATAAAAATAGAAATATATTTTTTTAAAATGTTAACTCAYTCGCCAGAAAAAAATCTTYTAGACTTTTGGTTCTTATAAACATCAATAAATTATTTTATATATTTTTTAAAAATGTATGTAATTTTAATATGACTATTCTTGAGATAAGATTATATATGATGATCTTAACCAGTAAATATTTACAATTTAGGTTGTTGTGTTACTGTTGTGGGTTTGGGGGATATGCATACATGAGTTTGGGGTACATTTGTATTTGTGTGTGCTAATATATTTACATGCTATATTTTCCTTTCCCCCTCCACATATATTTACATGCTATATTTTCCTTTCCCCCTCCATGGGGACAGGTTCTCTTACTGAACCTTGAGTTTTCTGTGTTTTGGCAAGGTTGACTGAGCATGCTCAGCAATCATTCCCAACACCCCTTTGCAGCATAGCTGATACCGATTTATGCAGCCATGCTGGCTTTCACATGGCTGCTGGGCAGCAAGTGATCCTACCAATGGTGATGTTGCCTCAGTCTCATTATTGTGCTTTCTGAATTAAAACTCTCTCCAAATTTTTGTTGCATGTATTTTACAACAATATATGACATTCTTATATAGCATTAAAATAATTAGAGAGTTATAAACTATGGTAACAATTTTAGACCATCAGAAATTCTAGAAACAGAAATATAAAGGCCACATAGAAATTTTATGATTCCATACTTATTTTATGTGTAATTTTACTTGGTAGTCAAATCTTGAATGATAAATTTTGTTGTCAAATAAATGAACTGAATAAAAGAATAAAATGCATTATTTCAGAATGCAGAGGATGTCACATAACATTGTCCTAGTGGGACAATAATTAGTATTAGTTCCAAGTTAGTGCTTTATATAGCATCTGAATGGTCAGTCTCCATTGTTGCATCTCCTCTAAGGTATGTAGTATCAGAGGCAGCAGGACACTAGCAACACAAGTATATCTGTCCTGTATTTAGTGATCAGGATTCCATGATGATTTTCATGATGGTGTGGGTAGCAGGTGATGATTGACACTCATTTTGGTTACCTTTTTTTGTCAGTTTCTCAAAATGTAGTGTATCAGAATTGTAGCAGGCAGTCTTACATAGAGATTGCATTGGTAGTGGTACTGTTCAATGAAATGTATTTGGAATAAAATACAAAATCAGAATTAAGAGTAGATCTTGAAAATGTATTTGAATAAAGTTCTAAGAAATGTAAAGAGTGTAAATTGAATGAACTTAAACATATGATATACTGTCACATCACAGATGATCTTGGAGTATATTTTTTTAATCCTTAGCTGCCTGTGTACATGTGCGCATGCACAAACACACACACACAAACACACATCTATCCACAAATACACACATACCTGCAACTGTAACACTTAACAGAAAGAAGTAACTTCTTAAATGCTATTTCAGTATTTGAAATTGTACATTGTTACTATATTAAGATAATCCTTAAGTCACAGTAAAAGGCTCTTGAGTACAGTTTCATACAGAGAGCCACAAGAATTTGAAAATTATCCTGAAGTAAACAAAATGCCCACAAATAAAACTAGGAGTACTTTGTCAGCAGAGTGTGCATAGAAACTAAAAGTTAAACCTTTTCTCCCAATATTAATTTTATATTGTTATTGCATTGTAAAAATGATAACTCCTAAAATATTTCCTAAAACAGAGTCATAAATTGTACACAAAATGTTGATTAGAAAATGAACTATGAAACATTGAGTAGATCTGTTCAAATGCTGTGGTTCCCTATCTACATTGCCCCCAACTTGCTCTTTTCAATATTTTCTTCTTTTGAAAGACAAGGAAATGGCAGTTATAACATTTATAAAATTTATAGAAATTATGATCTTCAATGGAAACAAAGGAATACATTTTTAACTGTGTATATGCAGGAGATGAGTGATTGTTTAACCTTGACATGTGTAGAGAATATTCCATTGGTCATGTGTCCAAACTTAGAGAGCAAGTCCCTTCTCAAGGCATTAATGACCAAGAGAACTATTTTACATGTGGCCTATTTTCTTGCTATAATTTAAGCTAGAAACATTTTTAATTAAATAAAGGTATGTTTAGCTTTTTTTAAGTTTGAGTTTTTATTTAAATAGAAGCAGACTTGATATGTATTTTGTTACTTAAACTATATCCTTTGGAACTACACATATACCTACATTGTCATGCTCAAAGAACAGCCCAATCACTCCTCAATTAACTTAATGTAAAGGAAAACTGATATTTTAAATTTTTCAGAAGTGATTTTTATTCTTAAAATTATTTGGGATTTGCTACGATGATCCCGGCCACTGATCCATACATAAACTTATTGTAAGACCCTGCCAGTCACCCAGTTCAAAATTCATTCATATGTTTTTTAAACAGAGCACAGAGTGAGCATAATTCTCAATAAAAATTTTATTCAGAAATGAAAGCAATGAACAGTTAATCATTTGTAGCATATGTGACAATAAGATTCTCATGCCATCACTTAATTAATTAGCCAGTGGCTTTTTTGAATAGGTTTTAACTTTATTTTCATTTGCTGAGCAAAGATAAAACATGAGAGAAGAGATTTGTATGTGGGTTGGCAGTGAACTGAATTTGAGGATTAAGACAATAATCACTTGCTATTTAGTATATCTGTCAAGAGTTTATATTCATGTCCTAGATCAAATACCATGTGTGAAAAAACCTGTTGATCCAAAGATGTGGCCAATACTGCTTTGGCTAATTTAAGATTAGTTAAAGGATACTTTCATTTATAACCTTTGATACATTAGTTAGTAGTATTGAATTGGGAAGCAAATTTAGACTGTGCTTTAAAAACCATTTTGTGTGAAGTACACACCCTTACACTAACATTCTGATTCAATTTTAAATAAGTGTTTTAATAACGAAGAATCTGTTATTCACAAATATATATAATGGAAAGTCTAGCTGTTCAGTCTGAGGGGTACAGGATTGAGCGGTGATTGTGAAGCATTTGTCTAACACCAGGAGCTTCCCTGGATTGTGGTCTCCACTACTGTCAAACACACATAGAAAAGGAACGCTGACATTCATGCAATTTCATGTGCTTTCTATATAGATTTTTGGGGGGAGAATATTGTGTTTGTATGTTTTGTAGTTGGTTGTCGTTTTATTTTGATTTGATTTTAGAAGTGGCAGGATTACAAGTGTTAACAATCACATCCAGCTATATTATTGTTTATATTTTTGCAGGCCATATATCTATTAAGAAGTTTTATTACATCATTCCCTCCATTGTCTCCTAGATCCAACTCTTCCCATATCCCCTGATGCTCTCTTAAGTTTATCAACTCTTCTCTATTTTTGTATACACACACANAGAGAGAGAGAGAGAGAGAGAGAGAGAGAGAGAGAGAGAGAGAGAATCTGTTTTATATTGACCAACTGATCTAGAGCATGAGAGCATGAGGTTTGTCCTGGATTATGATTAATATACACAGTGTGAATCCACTGAAGAAAACTGATTTTTTTCCTCCCAGATGTTAACAATTGCAAATTCCTTCTTGGCTTTGGGTAGGAATTTGTGGTCACTTCCTCTTGTTTATGCTAGGATTTTTTTAAGCTTATGTAGGTTTTGCGCATATTGTCATAGGTTATCTGAGTTCATATTTATATCAATAATACTGGATCTGGAAACAATATTTCCTTAGGATCATCTACCACCACTGGCTCTTACAATCTTTCTATGTAGATCCTTGAGCCTTGAAGGGAGGGGCATGATAAAGACATTTAAGAGTGAGTAAACCAAAGTGTGTCATTCTCAGCACATTGGCCAGTTGTGTGTCTCTCTGTTAATAATCATCTACTAAAGAAGTTTTGTTTTTCTTTTCCCACAAGGCTTGAGTGGTGCAGTGCTCCAGGTATAGTAATATATCATTAAGAATGATTTCATTGCTATGTTGATTTGGTAGAATAATTACAGTGGGGCCCATCTAGTCACAGGTTTTGGTCTTAATTAACAATTTCAAGTATGGGTTTCATTTCATGGAACTAGCCTTAAATTTAATAGAAAGTTTCTAGTTGTTCCTATAACACTTGTGCCACTATTATACCAGTGGGTGTATCTTACAGGTAGACCACTAGCTTTCAGGGTTCCTAACTGGGTGGGACTGAGGATTACTTTTCTCTTACATGTATGTGTGTATATATGTATGTATGTATGTATTATAGAATGCATATATATCTTATATGTATATATGTATATAAATTTTCTCTTATATGTATATATAAGACTTATAGCACTCTTCAAAAAATCATATTTCATTAGAGTTAAAATGTGTTATAAAGCCACTTTTATAAAAGAATCACTATGGAGGCTTGAAGGTACTGAGAGAGAGGGAGGCAGAAGAATATGAATCATGAACTTGGTAGACAGTTATCCAAGGTCATGGTCCTTTGAAAGAGACACACACCTGGTGGCAAAGCAGTCTGTTGAAACATGCCAAAATGATCATGAAAGTTTCCATACTTCAAGGAATTTCATGGAATATTGATTCTGTCTGAAACTGGGAATGTCTGGCATGATTTTGCAGGTTCAAAAATAAAGGCTGTAAGCAGATCTGTTTTCAAGGCTCCTTATTCTTCCTCTAAATATTTACTTAAAGGCCTTGTGTACTGAAGCATTGCTTGGTATTTTAAGAACTACTTCATAGGTTTGGAACAATCTATATTTTTGAACATTATTCATTTCATGGAATTCTTTTTCTAAAATATGATACAATTATAAACTCACATTTAAATCAAACACAAAGAAGTAATATGTCATCCATCAGAAAATAGTCACAAACTTTGAATAACTAGCATGTACTTATTGATAAACTGCCTCCATTCATTGCACAGAAAACTAATAAAATAAATTATGAAATACCCTGAAACAAATGTATAGATCCTCATAAAATTTTAAAATACTAAAAAATAACCTAAGATACTTTATGTGTAAATCAGATTTACTTGTCTGTTCATATGAATTAAGCAAAAGTAGGTGATATTTTAAGTAACAGCAAAAATTAGGTATCTACTTATTTATTTTATGTGCGTGCATATCTGTCTATGTAGGTTTCCTACATGTATGCAGGTGCCTGTAGAGGCTGTAAGAGGGCATCAGATTCATCTGATCTCTACTTAGGGTTTGTGAGTCACCTGACATGAGTGCTGGAACCTGAACTTAATCATCTATAAGACTAGCAACTGTCTCTAACCACTGAGCTTTCTCTCCAACCCCAGATACTTATTTGTTTATACTTTTGCTCTTAGAATAAATAATTAGTGTATACTTGATAAGAGGCATCAATGCAGCTCGTCATTTACCATAAATGGTTTCAGAGGTACAGTGTCTGCTGGCTAGATATCCATTTTATTAAACTTTGGGTGTTTTCAGTGATAACAATTGGCTTGGTGAAGTTTGTGACTCCTAAAACACATTAGTGACATGCTGATGTTTTTGTGATTTATTATTTAAGCTGCTACAAAGTCAAATTATATGTAGTCTCACAACAGACACTGCAGATGTGACTGTCAAAGCAATGATAAACAGTTATGAGGCTTCTGTGGAGTATATTTTTAAACAGATGCCTCGAATTTTAACTTGCTATAAAATAATTAATGTTTTACAGAAAATTGTTATAGATATTCTATGATATGTGCTACTATATATATGTACATATATATTTACACACACATACAAAATGTAGCTCATTTTGAAAATATACAATAGTGTTTTATAGCGAGTGGTCAGTCTTAGAATTTGAGCTTCATTTGTAGTTGAGAAAATAAACAGAACAAAACTCATGTATTCCAACAATATGAAACTCGTATGTTATTGACACATACAAGTTTGAATTGAATATCTATTTAATCATACAATTAATCACTTCATATGATTCCAAAATGATAGACTAATACAAACAGAAGAGGAAATTATTTGTGTCTGAACATATAAATTTAACAATTTTAGTCTTGAATCAGTTTCTTGAGAATCTGAATAAATTCTGAAGTATTATTCAGTATTATTCAGAAGTAGACTCTTTCAAACACATACCTGTTGTGATCAATTTGGTAATGAGAGATACACTGTCAGTAAACTAAATGCAGTAAAGGGGTATAATAGAGAATAATGAAAATACAATAATGAATGATTCATGAAAGCAGCATAGAAGAGATCTAGTTCTCTAATTTTCTCAAGATTAGAGAAGTAATCATCATTATGATATTTATATAGATCTGATTCTATGTGTTCACCACTTTATTGATTTCCAGTTCCAACTCTATGCACAACCTCACAATTGATGGGAGTCAAAACAGCACGTGGGACTCTCACCTAGACATTCTAATAAAGGAAACACTCTCAGTCTACTCTGGCCAAGCTGAGACACCTCCTTGTGTTGTTGCTGGCTCTGACGAAGGCCTCTCCACTGCACAGACCTTCCTTCTCTGCCCTCAGTCTCTTTCCCACATGGATGTCTTAACACAGGGTCAGGACCATTCAGGATGCAGAGGTGATTGCAATTATCTGTTTTTATGAATAATACTCAGGCTCGGAATATCACAATGTGAACATGTCACGAAGGACTAATAAAATACGCACTATTATATACTCATAAAAATTCTGCAACTTGCACCACTGTCCTCCCAATGAGAGTTTAAATCCACTGAACCACATGTATATTTTTTTCTGAAAGACCATATGAATACATTTACTATCTGTTTTTTTCAAAACAAAAGGTGATGTGGTTTAAAATGAGAACACTTTCATTGTTATAGGTATACACCAATATAGTGCTCACAAGGTTATTATATTTTAATACATATGTGTGTTTGTGACTCCTAGTAACTAGGTAGTGATTAAAATCTAAATATACATGGTATAATAAAGCATATTTAAGTAAAAGACTGTGCTACTTGTTAGCTACTACATGGATAATAGTTGGTTTGTAGAGTAGATGATCCCTACATTCAGAGCATGAAACTGGATGTCAAATTATAGAGTACTGAGTGGGATTTCCCTGTGTTCTGAGGGATGTGTGTGAGTCAGAGAGGTAAGACTGTTGCACATACACTCTCCTACTCTAATGCTTTCACAGCACTGGCCTCTTCTTCATGGATTTGGCTGTTGTCTCTTGGCTCTCATTTGTAGACTTCCCTAAAAGACAGACTCCTCAATATCTCACTTTCCCTACTTTGTTCCATAAAATATACTTTCCTTGTAGCCTTTCTCCTATCAATCTGTGGCCCCATTTCCTCCTAAGTGGCTGGGCTAGAATCTCTGAAGCCCAGCTTAAATCTTTTCAGAGTTTCATGTCTCACCTTCAATGGCAGAAAAATCTTGCTCTTTTGATTTCCAAAATACATATTTAAAATCCATAAATTTCGATCGTCTTATTTTTCTACCCCTGAACAGTTATAATATCTAGCCTTATTCCTTGGCACTGTCCTCAGTATGATTATAATCTGTATTCAATAAAAAATGGCCCTGGTGAAAATACTCAGTCAAGCAGTGAGAGAGATGGGTAAAGTGAAAAGTGATAGCTGTTCAACAAAGAGAGTACTGGGTTCTGGGTTCTGGTACCCAGACCCCACATAAAGCTGGATGCAGTCACACACATCTATAGAGACAGTTCTCCTATAGTAAAGAGAGAGAGAGAAACAGGAGAATTCTCACAGCTTCGTGGGCTTGTTGTAAGTCGCCCTGTAACAATCAATGTGGCAAAGGAGATGGCAAGACACAGCATGTGAGATATCCATGACCCCTGCACATGTGCCTGTCACATGTACTTCATCAGCCCCAAAAATGCGCACACAGGCATAAACAGGCATACAGAAATTTTTAAAAATTATGTCAGTTTATATCACTCCTTTCAAAAATGATTTTCCAATGATCCGTTCTCTGCCTCTGAGTAAAATCCAAAGTTGTCAGAATCCCCAGTTGTGCGTGGTCTGTTCTGCTCCTGACTGCCGTGATGTTCTCTTCTCTCTAAGTCTTACACTCCTATCCTAGCTACCCTCCATTTTGACCTTAGGGAGCCACTTCTTTTCTGTCTGAGCTTCAGCATTATTCTTCTCTTGCCCTGCAAATGTATCCCCCACTATCTTGCAGCCATGAGATCTCCGCCCCCACCTCCTTCGTTTCAGTTCCTCTTGAGTGCCAGCCTCTCAGTGGGTATATGCGGATCACTGTGATTCGAGCTGCATTTCCCTCCCAGCACTGCCTGCACCAGTAACTGCTGTTGGCTCATTAACACCTATCACCTCCTAATATTCCCTGTGCTGGACTTAATTTATTATTACGTACACCTTTCCCCACTTTTTTTGGGTTTGCTTCCTGACTTATCCCAAGGGTGCAGGAGAAAGTGAGTGCTCCATAGATATTTATTAAATACATGAACTAATTAAATAATGCATATAGAAATAAAATTCCTTTCCCCGATGATTTTTTTCAGGATGAATGAGGAGTATTAGTTACTGTCTAATACTTATATCCTTCTGGTGAGCATGTAATGAGAGAGCACAGGAAAATACATTCTTGTATTTTGTATTTTCTAACATTCTAACATCAATTTTGAGAACATTGACTGAGACTAGGTTCCTGCAGTTTCTTCGTTTAATACTTGGTCAATACTATAAATTATGTGAAGTTTCTCAAGGCAATGTTTTCATAATCAAATAGATCATCACTCAGAACCCTAGAACTGTGAGATGAAGGCAGTGCATTATTTGATATGCATAACAATTATCCATATATATTTAACACTAATATAAAATACACACCAAGCCAACTTCTTTAAATCACACAAAGTATCCAAGATCATGCACACAATGATTGTGATTGTGATAGTGGAACAATAACAATTAAAAATGTTCCTTAATTTATCTATAGCCGATTAATACGAGTTTGAAGCCCTCACTATCTGCAGAATAGCTTGATTACCCTTTCAGGTTCTGTTTATTGCTAAAGAGAAAAGGAATCTCTTAAAATATCTTATCATAAATAATTTTATAGCTTTATTTCAGTTCTTAAGAAATTTTCAATTTGATATTTAATTAAAATTAATAAAATTGCATCTTGAAAACTAAAGCCATGTCACTACCTGAGCAAAGCAAAGAACACGTGTGCCTCTGATCATCCACACAGAGCTAAGTAGAACTTTAATTAGTCCATGTTTGTATTTTCATTTATCTAGTATGTAAAAGGGAATTTTCAAATAGGAAAAACTGCATTAAGTTATATAAAACATAGGTGAAAATATTTTTAAATGTTGGGAAGGTTTCATGGTTCCATAAAAAACATTGACTATAACTGAAGTCTGTTCAAAACGGCAATCAGGAATCACCTACTATGCATATGTCTGATTGAGATGTATATTAAACAAGGGAAAATTAGTGCATGGCTTGAGCACCAGACTAGAAGACTTTTAGAGAATATGAAGTCAACAATGGTGTGTGCACTGTTCCAAGGTATGGCTGGTATTCTTGTACCTCTTTCAACTTTAGTAGTTTATGAATACTTCATGTGACTTGACTATACTAATCTGTCATTCAAAGCAAAATGTTCAAAGTTTAGAAAACATATAAAATACTTTTTACTAATTATGAATGCTTATTAGCGATCATTTAGTGAATATTTGCTATGTGTTAGGCACTGGCTAATACGTTGTTTAATTTAATCTTCCCAAAGTTACATTAACATTCAATTTGTTAGTGAACAATCCATTATGAATGAGAGAGGGAAAACACTTTAAAGCAATATTTTATATTGTATTACTGAAATCTGCTTTGATATTCGGGGTGGCTTTGTTCATGGAAGCTGTGAAGGAGCTAGAAATATGACTCAGAAGTTAACAGGTTAAGAGCAGGAACGACTCTTACAGAGGGCTGAATCTGGTCCATAGCACCCACGTATGTTACTTAAAACCATCTTTAAGTCTAATTTCCAGAATACCCAACTCCTTTGACCTCCACAAGTACCTGCCCTCATGTCCTTATACCTCACACAGGCAATACACGTAATTAATATTATAAAAATTTTAAGTAAATAAAATATTCAATGAAATGGCAGGTTTAACAAGTTACGCAAAACCCAAATAGTAACAATAATAAATAAAACAAAGCATATTTATCACTATTTTCCAGTTACATTTCATGTTTAAAGCAATCTTTTCACTTGTGTGTGTGTGTGTGTCTGTGTGTGTGCTAATGACTGCATCTTCTTGAGAGAGTAAAACATGGTTTTCATGGTCTCGTTTATGAGATTGACCTCATCTTTGAAAGCATTGAGCAGATTCATGCATTCTGCAGTGTGTGCTGAATGTTGGGAACCAAGTCTGCAGCAGTGGTAGGAGTAATTACAGCTGTCAGTTTCTTCAGCATAACAAAACAACCTGGTTTCCATGTTACAAGAAACAGATAGGAGGAATCCGAAGGCAAAGGAATAACAGTCCCCAGGCTGAACTGCGTGGTGATTAACTGGTAAACTTGGCCTTTCAGATCACAGCATTTATACTGTGTGAGGGAAGGAGACAGAGTATTTTATAAATGAAAAACATAAATATAAACAACAAGAATCTTATCATGAAGAAGCCAACGGCTAGAATGCTTTCCAGGGGAGAGGGAAACTGTGTCTAAAGAATCTTGTCAGAAGGTCTTTCCTGTAGGTTTTTTTTTTGCTGTGAGAGCTCTTCCTGTGTAAGTGGGTGTTCCTCACATCTGGCTTATTTGGATATTGGAGATCCAGCACTTCCTTGTACCAAACAAGAGGAAAATAGATGAAATTGGAAAAAGGTTAAAACACATTATAAAATGAGGAGCGAGTAACTGGCCGCCAACAAGTTGTTTATTTTTAAAGCAATTTGTTTAGCATATCATGCTACTTCTCTCATGTATGTGGAGGGCAATTTGGTATGCTTTGGGCAAGTGAAGCCTAAGCGCCAGGCTCAGATGTCTGGGAAACATGCAGAAAAACTCATCCATTATTTTTGGGTTTTGTTCAAATGTGAGGTAAGACTTCAAGACCTGGATTGGCTAGTGTCTGCACTTTTTCTCTTTTTCTTAGTGAAAAAAAAGAGACAACCGCTTCTCTCATGAAAACAAAGGGAATGATATTAATTGGTAAATCAAATATAAATTATTGAAGCAAGTCAGTCTGTAAATCTAAAATTAGATCCTCATGATGTGTGGCAAAGAACATCTTTTCAGAGCTCAGCAGAGACGGGGCATGCTTAATACAACTGCACTCTGTCTGTTTTCAAGAATTTTTCTTCTTTTCTCCCTGTATTGACTCATGTCTACTTCAGTCTTTTTCCTGGACAAATTGTAACCAAGGCAGCCAGATGGCCCTGGACAGAAAGCAGGACACCTCTTGTTGCTTGGACAGGTTTCAGAATTGACACAGCACCAATTCCCACATGTGCATGGTGTGGCAGAAGCAGTGTCCAACCTTGAGAGTGTAAATTTTAAAGCTGAGGGGACAATAAACTTTCATGGCTGCTCTAGTTTGCAGATACACACGAGCAAAATCATGAAGAAATGAAGAATTTAACAACAAAAAAAACAAAAAAAAGAGTAGAAAAAAAGGACACGAGGGTAGATCAAACCCTTTACTAGTTAAGGCTAAATACTTAACTTTTCTGAATGATGATTTGTTTGGAAAACTTAAGACTAAAATGGAAACCATCAAAGCAATTTTCAGATACCCCATTAGCAGCTTCAAATGCTGTCTAACACTGCTGAATGAAAATAAATTCTATACAACCTGTATATTAGCCAGGCTGCCTTTCTCACCCTTAGCTGCTGCCCTTAACACCTTTACTTAGTTCTGGTGTTCTGTCACAAAACCAGATCCCTTGAAAAAAAAAAAAAAAGACTGAGAAAGGAAGAGGAACAAGAAGCAAAAATGGTCTCACTTCTTGGGGCTTTTCCTGATTTCCTTTGTGCTGGGACATGTGCTATCTCAGTAACCAGGCTGTTACACAGATGACTATCGTAAAGGATAATCTTGAAGGATAAAGACAGGGCCAAGAACCAAGCCACAGAGACGCAACCCTCTGGGGCTCATAATGTACTTGTATTGATTTCACAAGTATCCTGCAGGTACTAATTCCAGGAATTTGTCTTTACGTGTCTCTGGAGATACGGAAATAAATAAAAGAACAAATTATCCTTTGGGCTGAATGGGATAGACAATCAACAATATGAATAATATATATGATGTTTAGATGGCCACATTGGTTATAGAGAGAAGAAACTTAAATAAAGCCAAAAATAAGATGGGGATAATTGATGTGTAGGGTTGCAATTTTCAGGAGGACTGGTAGAGAAGTCAGTTCAGTCTCTTGTATCCCCTTTCATGTGGAAGAAAGCCATTTGTTTGATTATTTACCCCCTTTATACATACTTCCCTAGTTCAATGTGTGTCAACGCTTTGCAAATATTCACAGTTTTAACCCAAGTAATACTATGTTATAGTTGAAAAAAGTAAAAATAAATAAACAAATAAA
>LOJH01044247.1:6490-20320 GCA_001685095.1 Ellobius talpinus | reverse complement strand
TATTAACCAATGAAAGTAACACATAAGACAGATGACCCTCCTCCATCAAAAGTGTTTGAAAGCTAGCCCCTTAAAAACCCATTACATATTTTTCTAACATGTTTAAATTCATGTTTCTACTTCATTTCCTCTTGCCATGTGAATACAATTTTCTCTTCCTTCGTCCTCTCTCTCTCTCTCTGTGTGTGTGTTTGCATGTGTGTGTGCATGCATGCATGTGTGTGTGCATGGATATATATAATAGTGACATCTTGCTTATAACCCATTGAGTCTCTATAGTATTCAAAGCACGTCCACAGGACTCATTGAAGGACTGCTGTGTTCTAGCAATTCCTCCTAATATTAAAGACATATCTGTGAACCCCAAAGATAAAAGCCACAACTTCTAATCTTTCTCCTTCTGCCCCAGAAGATGAGGCTCTCTTGTGGGCTAATCCCATGGGTAAGCAGGGAGGACCTGGCCTTGGCTTCAGCAAGTGTCAGGTTCAACAGAAGCAGCTCAAGGCCAGCACCTCCCTGGAACTCATCTGTGGGAGTTGAACATCCCGGGGCTGCTGTCGAAACTGGAAAGCTATCATAATTTTGTTGCTCTCCAACTGAAATCTGAAACTCCAAGTCTTGCTTGTGAGGAACCAGAGAAACAGTCCGGTTGAAGCACTCAGTCTGTATTGTTCAGAAGAAAGCTCTGCCTTAGCCAACTCCCGGAAACCTAGGAAAGCTACCCTGGGGACTCTGTCCTGAGACCGACCGTGGGCAGGAGCATCGGCTGAGCGTGGATGACAGCAACTCTGGACAAAGCCCAGCCGAGCACGGTGGGACCCAAGACCAGACCTTCTCATGCTGTCTCTAGGAAGCTCATGTGCAAAAATGTTCCTTTTGAATTCCCAGGATTTCAGTTTAATTAAAAAATGACTGAAGAATAATTCACAGCTTTAAAAAGAGCTCTCTGCTTTCATGGAGATGATATTTTGTGACTCATGTTGTTTTCTTTTCACAACATCTCTCTGGTGAGCGGAGAAATATTTTTATCTATTTACTAACAGAACTGGCGTGAGTTAGGTGTCTGTTAGAGCTAAGCTAGCCAACGAGTCGCAGCACCAGATGCGTCACGTTCCCCTTGACCTGTGTTGCTTCCACAGGCTCCTCTCTATTAGATCACAGGTTTGCAAAGAACTATAAGGTCTGCTTTATTTAATAACTATAAAATAAATGGCATAAATGCAAATTGATGGCATGTTTCTGATTTTAAAATCATGCCACTTTAAGATACTTTAAATTAAAACGGGGAAACAACACTAAGTTAGAATTGCTGTTTAGAGGGGGCTTGCCATTTATTTAACACCTGGCTTACAGGCAATCCTGTAGGTGTTGGGCTTCCTGTTGCTAAATGTTCAAACACTACATTAGCATGGAACTCCAGACAGTACCTACCCCAGATAACATATTAGCTGCTAAGTAAGGGAAATTCTTATGCCATCTGCTGCCTCTTGCACAGTGTGTTATCACCCGGCTCATTTTCTAAGTCAACACACCAAAGGAGTCATAAGTAAATTATGGTGTTTTGCACATTTTCAACTGAATAAGCATTTTATAGGGGACAAACCTCCTTTGTGCCAATTCTCAATTTTAATGGGTGCCTTAGAAGACGATTTTTCCTTTGAACTTTGTTTCTGTGAGATAACCTTGTATTAGCTCGAGTTACCTAACATTCAAATGTAGATCTTATCTTTGTTATGAATGTATAGCTCTTCTTCATTGCTGATAGTAAGCCACTTCTGAAAAAAATCAGGTATTTTTATTAGTCTAAGTATGCCAGCTTCTAGAACAAATTGAAATGGTCAAAAATATGCTTAGTGTTGCATAGAATAAGCCAGATATGGAAAATATATCTACTTGACAGAAATGACAAAGTAATTTCTTTATAAATCTGCCATATCAGCCAGGCATTTGATATAAATCTACTTGACCTTTTGTCCCACTACAGGATTGTATTATGGTTTGAATGTAAAGTTTCTGCTGAAAGTTTGGGTGTGGAAGGCCTGGTACCCAAAGCAACACTGTTTAGAAGTGGGGCTCAGAGAAGTGGTTGATTGGATCATGAGTGGTACACCTTCATCAGTGGGTGAGTCCACCCACGAGTTCAGATTTTCATGGCATGGTTAGGAGTAGCATTGTAGATGGTTGGGTTTTTTTTTAAAACTCTTCTTACTCTTTGGGGGGCCATCACCCAGCTCCCAAATAAATCACACAGAGTCTTATTCTTTCTTATAAATGCCCAGCCTTAGCTTGACTTTTTTCTTGCCAGCTTTTCTTAAATTATCCCATCTACTTTTGCCTCTAGACTTTTATCTTTCTCTATTTCAGTGTAACTTTCTTTCCTTCTTACTCTGTGGCTTGCTGTGTAGCTGGGTGGCTGGCCCTGAGGTCCTCCTTCTTTACTTGCTCTTTGATCTTCTCTTCCCAAATTTCTCCTCCTATTTATTCTCTCTGCCTGCCAGCCCTGCCTATCCTTTCTCCTGCCCTGTTATTGGCCATTCAGGTCTTTATTAGACCGTCAGGTATTTCAGACAGGCAAAGTAAGACAGCTTCACGGAGTTAAACAAATGCAACATAAGAGAATACGACACATCTTTGCATCATTACACAAATGTTCCACAGCATCAACAAATGTAACACATCTTCAAATAATATTTCAAAACAGTGGTAAGACTAGGGAAGGGCACGTAGCTGAAGGACGTAGATCGCTAGGGGTGTACTATTGGTCATAATATCCTTTTCCCTGATTCTTCCCCCTCTTGTTTCTGCTTCCTGAAGGTGATGAGCTGGGTGGTTCTATTCCACCATGCCTTCTCTGCCATGACTAGTCACTGCACCATGGGCCTGAGTGCCCATGGAATGAAGCTTCTCAAACCATGAGCCCAAAGAATCTTTTTCCTTTCAATCGTTTATTTCAGGAACTCTGTCATAGCGATTCTCTTAGTTTTTTCCCATTGCTGCCATAAAAAAAGTATTGAGCAATGGGCTGGAGAGATGGCTCAGCCATTTGGAGCACCTATTGTTCTCGGGAAGGACCTAGGTTCAATTCCCAACACACATCGTGGCTCATCCACTCACCATAGTGGCCCATGACTCCAGCACCAGGGGATGCAATGCCCTCTTCTGACCTCTGCGGACACCAGGTATGCACATAGTACACAGTCATACATGCATGTAAAACACCCATACACACAGAAATGAAATAAATCTAACAAAAAGAAGCTAAAAACAAAAGACCTAGCAAGTTCCCCAGCGAGTAAAGACACTTGCCGCTGACTCTGATGGCCTGAGCTTGATCCCCTAGGACTCACGGRTGGCAAGAGAACTGTSGCCTGAGAGTTGTCCTTGGGCCACCACACATACTCCACGGCATTCCTTCAACCTGTACCCTGAGTAACGACAGACATGTAAAGAACAGCAAAAGGGACTTGAGGGAGCAAGGATTGATTTTGGTTCCAGGTTGAGGAACCTTGCCCCATCATGGCAAGGAAGCGAAGGCATAAGGAAAAGAAGTTGCTGAGAACATTTTGTTCATAGTTAGGGAGAACAAGGAATGCTGAATCCTCAGCTAGTGATCTCCTTTCTATGCAGTCCAGAGTTTTGGCCCATGTCTAGGGTGTGTCGTCTTACCTTGGCTAACCTTATCAAATTCCTCACAGGCATGCTCAGAGCCTTGCCTCCTATGTGGTTCTGGAACTAGCCAAATTGACCACTACTATTAGCCATCATGACAATTAAAGATCGGCAAAGACTATTGGGATTACCACATACAAACATTTCTTAGTGTGTGTCTACTCAAGTGTTTAATTGCCATGTGTTTGTATGGGACCGTATATATGCAGCATACATGTGCATGGAGCCAGAGGACAACCTTTGGTGCTGTCACTGGGGATCCGTTGACTTTGTTTTCTGAGACAGAGTCTTTCACTGGCCTGCAGCTTACCAAAACAGACTAGGCTGGCTGGCCAGGGAGTCCAGGGACCCACGTGTCTCTGACTCTGTAGTTTTGGTTGAACAAATAGTAGGGTCCTATCATGTCAGATACTCCCAAACATCGATATGGAAACAGTCATGGGTGGATAATATAGATGTTGGGGCTAGCTTCACAGAAGGTTGAGTGAGCATGAATATTAATTTGTCTGATCAGAAGGAATTCTTCCTTCCTGCCAAAGGGAATGGCAGATGTGCAGTCACCCAAAGAGAAGAGATGGACGTCTGTTCGAGAACTACACAGTCCAAAGGTCTGAGGCTATAATATATCCTATATAGTGGAAGAGGTGAGAGCCACTGCACAGGCAAGGAGAGACCAGACTGGGACTGACCCAGGGATGTCCATGGGGATGTACAGGGTTGGAGGGCAAGGGACTGACGGAGGCATTCTTTTTGTTTGTGGTGCTGGGGTTTACACCTGTGGCCTCGCACAGGCCAGGCTAGCTCTAGCATCACTGTCTAGTCTCCTACTGGAATTACCATTTACAGGTTTAGTTATAAAACTTTAATGCAGACTTGCTTATTTGTTTGATTCAGTAGCAAGGCATAAACTGAGCAAGGTAGCAGTTAGGAATGCCCTACTCAGCTCCAAGGGAGACCAAAAAGAAATCTTAAGTGTGTATTGAAGCACGATTAATAAAAACTCAGAGAAATTGTGGTTCAACCTGAAGACCCGAAAAGGAAAGCAGCCAGCCACTGGCTCTTACCTCTACCTCAGTCTGAAATGGCAATCCTGCCTTCAGGATTCTCAGAATGAAACTATGTCTGAGAGCTGTCTCCTCCTGTTTTATAATCCTCTCTAGGGCTGGGATTAAAGGTGTGCACCACTGGGATTAAAGTCATGCACTGCCCAGTTTCTAAGGCAAACTAGTATTACTACTGGGCTTAAAGGTGTGTGTTACCACTGCCTGGTCCATAAGGCTGACCAGTGGGGCTGTTTTACTCTCAGATATTCAGGCAGGCTTTATTTATGAAAATACAGTTGAAATGCCATTACACTATAGAAGCCACTGAAAGGGGCTCATAATGAGAACCACTGTTCAGTTGGGGAAAGCTGAAATTTCCCTAAGCAGTTATTTAGAAATCTTTCTCCATGCCCTCCCCAACCCTGATTTGGGGAGTATTTTATCTTTGTGTGTTTTCGCACATTCTAAACTACATGACAACATAGATTTATTATAAAGTCAGAGTTCAACAATGCCAGAGAAAGGGATGCCCTTTCCTTTTTCCTCCTCCAAGATTACAAAGCACATGAAGTAGGGTCTGGAGGCACAGGCTCAGATCTGACTGTACAGACAATGCGGAGGTGAGAGTTTTGTCTTCTTGGCTGGACCTCCTGTCACCTCACAGTGAATGGCTCCCCGGGCTAGAGATGAGCCCTTGAGTCACGATGCATTCCGTCCTGGCAATCAGTCAGTAAGCCACAGTGATTCACTCTTTGATTAAGCGCTGTAAGAAGCATTTCCATGAAGGAGTCAAGGGCCCGCTTAAAAATGAACATCTCATCCCGGCGCGGCGAGAGCTCTTTCGAATGGCTAGGTGAACCCAAACTGCTGAGCTCATTTCCTCAACTACGGGTGGCCTCACAAAGGATGATGGCTGAAAACTGATCTACCATTAAAAGTAGATAACGCAGCCGGAGCGGAAGGCTTCTCAATGGTGGGAGCGCTGCTGGGTGTGCGACTGCCTCAGATGCCAGCCTTGGCAGCAGTCAAGGACCAGCGCGATGCAAAGTGCCTATCGATCCTACTAGCGTCTCTATTCGATGAACATGATTCATTCCTTAACACTCACTTCCTGATAAATAGAATCAAAGTCAGAATGATGGGCTCCGTACATGGCCAGTGTCTCTAGCTTCAGTACTTGTTTCTCATCAGTAGATTCGCTTCAGCTGTTATACAGCAGCTGGGCAAAAGTTATAACGTGAGCCCATTTGGCGGCAGGGACATCCATTCACGTCCCTAAAGCTGCAATGGGCCCCAGACTGTCTGGACCCCCTATGAAAATAGAAGACAAGCAGCTTGTGAATGAGTAGTGATTAGACATTTACATTTTTGGAAGACACAAGCTTATGGATTTATAACTCCGGCAATATCTGATTAGCTTTCTTCAGGTAAAAACGAGTTGGAAGTAGCATGCCAGTTACCGTTTCTAAGCATCATACCATTGCATACTTCAGCACTGTCCCCTAGCAAACCCTTTTGTCAGAACTATCACAGAATTCATGTTGGATGCTTGCCCTTCCCGCACGGCTGCTGCTTCACAGGTCCAGGTGGAAGCAGTAAATAGCAAACAGGGAAGTGTCCAGCAACCCCAGGAAAAAAAGAGAGGGAGGAAAATCGTCTAAACAACCCTCCAGCCCATCACCGAATTGCCCAGTGTTGATTGCTTGCTTCCCTAAGGCAGCTACAGTGGCAAACAGAGCTGCTCATTTAAATCTGTCTTTCTTGGATCAGCATCATGTGTGATGTGGCATTCTCCTAGTATGCAAACAAAGACAGTGATTTTAATTACGTGGAAATTGACGCTCACTGTGAGCTTTTACAAAGAATAATCATTTCACTGGGAAGAGACGTAAAGAGGACGTCCTCATCTCCATAAGCTTTGGATTGGGTGCACACGTGTCTGATCACTGGCGTTCAAAGAAGAGGAGGAATCTGTGCGTTCGATCTCCATTCACATAATTTTCCCAGTGAAGAGATGACGTTATCATTTGCAGGGCTTGCATCCCAGCAAGCGTTGGCTCCAAGGATTTGCGAGCTCACTCCCTCACTGATAGTTTACTGCCTTTGCTGCGTTCTAAGTGTGCTGGGACAGCAGCCTTTGCTTCTCTGGGTGGGCTGCCTTCCCTCGAGGTCAGAGCGTCTGTCTTTATTCCCTTTACAAATCAATACAGCATAGTTCATAGGAAGCATTCAAAGAAAAGTTAAAGATAATGAATTGTGCACAGATGACTTCCGACAAAAGAAATATTCTGTCCGTTTTGATATCGCCGGTGTTTTGACTTACATCATAGGTATATGCCCAGGATCATTGTGCAATGGTAGGAGAATAATCACACCGAGGCGATTATCATTGAAAATTCAAAGAAAAAAATCCCCCTCTGGTTCTGTCTGTGATGTGTCTGCATAAAATCGCGCGCTGTTTTGCTGACGGCGCGTGTGCCTGAGCTATCTGCTGCCACCCCCGATCGGGGATCTATATAACACTAATGCTTTACAGATTGCTCATGTCCACTCAATAGCTGCTCTTCAGAGTCAGTATAACCTTAAAATTTAATTAGGAATCAGAGCAAAGGTCAATGACTGCCTCACTGCCTGGGCCGAGGCCGGTTGAAATGATTACATTTTTGTGGCGTCTGTTGCTCGTTTTCAAGGAGAATTAGAAGCCGTAACCGTGTGAGGTCAGGTGTGCTTCTCCTTCATCTGCCGCCCCTGATAGCTGGACTACTTCATCCACACTGATTAGGATCCTCTGGCAGGGGCAGGTCTCTTTAGAACTTAGCTGAAACGGTTGAAGGCCTGGCTGAAGGGTTTCTAGAACCCACCTCAGCTTGACTTCCGCCCTCGGTCAGGGGATCGTGAGCGCCTTGACAATCTTCTTGTACCTCTCCACTCCTTCTGGGATTTGAATTTTTCATTTAGAGTCTTATCCCACCTTTAATATATTTTTATCCTTTGAGTCAGTAAGCCCACTTCCAAGAATTTAACAAAATGAAATTCCCAGAGATATATTCAGTTATCTGTGTATGAGTCACCAATTGTGGAAAAAAGGAGTGCTCACAGATTTGAGCCATCTTGGCCCCGAGAAAGGAGTGATAATTCCATGTCAAGTCAAGCAGATACAGAGCTCAGTACTGAGTAACAACAACAAGGTATCAATTCTTCATCCCCCCCCCCNTTCTCTGTGTATCTTTGGCTGTCCTGAAACTCGCTTTGTAGACCAGGCTGGCCTCGAACTCGCAGAGATCCACCTGCCTCTGCCTTTCATCTTCAATGTTGTAAGGAGTCAGTGTGCTTGGTTCTCAGCCCTGGAGCAGAGGAGACGAGAAGAGAGATGCTTGGTCAGCAGGTGGAGCCAGCTGATAGAGGGAGGGAATGGAAGCTGGGATGGAGGCGCAGCTCTGGAGGCACGGAGCCTGCCGCAGATGGTGAGGGAGAGGAAGCAAGCCAACAGACAGAGGAAGGATAAAGTTTACTTTAGGAACACTCACAACGATGAGAAGTATAGGTATGAGTATTACTCGAAACTCAAGCCCAGAAGCCAATCATATTTATTTATTTTGTCTGTTTGTCTATGTATACGTGCACATGTCGGAGTGAAGACCAAAGAACAATGTGGGGTGCCCTACCTCAAGAGCCCTTGTTTGTTGAGGTAGGGTCTCCTGTTGGCCTGGAGCTTGGCTTTCACCGCTAGCCAGCAAGCCTCAGAGACCCTGCTGTCTGTGCCTCCCTGGCGCTGGCATTGTAGGCATAGGCTGCTTGCCTTGCTTTTCCCTGCAGGTGCTAGAGACGTCATGCAGGTTCTCACACTTGTACGGTCAGTGCTTTACCAACTAAGCCGTCTCTCCAGCCCACAGAGGAACTTTGAAAGCTAAGTCCAGGGGCTGGAGAGATGGCTCAGCGGTTAATAGCACTGGCTGCCTTTGAGGACCCAGGTTTAATTTCCAGCACCACATGGCAGCTCACAACTGTCTATAATGCCAAGATCACACAGACATACATACATGCAGGCAAAACACCAATGCACATAAAATAAGAACAAATACAGTATTAAAAAAAAAGCTAAGTCTAATTGGTTCTGCTTGGTGATTCTCCAGTGGTAACTCATTCACATAGTGTAAAAGCTGTAGTTGTGAAATCTAACTTTGAAAGATGTGCCCATGAAAACTGGCTATAGGTACCATTTTGTTCTTGGCTTCCGTTCTTGGATTCTTTAAAAATGACACTTGCCCTGATGCTACTGGCCACCCTGGTTCTCTAGGGCTTCCAAGAGCTCTGACAACACACCTGGAATCTTGGGACAGACAGCAGACTTCATCCAGAGGTGGACTTGATAAGCAGCTGCAGTTGGCTCTCACTCTGAGGAACATGGAATGCCATAAACTGAGGACTTGAGTCTGGCAGGTGTCCTTGTGTCAAAAATCTGTTTCAAATGAAGAACATCATCAATGTGATTGGCTTCTTTCCTCGGGTTTAAGGAATGATACTGTGTAGGAGACTTCCCCACCTGCATTTACTTATCCTCTTAAGATCTGAAAAAATGCTATGGCCATGCTTGCTGCTAATCAGTTGGTTAAGTCTGTGCCTGAGAAACATCCACTGTGCAAGAGTGAGGAGAAACTTGTGGGAGACAAGAAATGAAGAAGGCTGATTCTCAGGTCGTGATGTCAGAGGGTGGTCCCTGGGAAGCCCCAGGAACTTGTCAACATGGTTTTGTGGCTGAACTCTGTTTCCACGGATGCTGTGAGAATCTCACGAAGAGGTGCAAAGCCCAGATTGCACACTTCGTATTGATTGCATGATCAGGAGTCTGTGTCTAAATCTACCTCAACCTTCCTCAGGTCAGAGTCTGAGTCAGCGGGAGAGTTGAGAATAGAACTCTGGCACCTGAGAGAGCTGAGAATAGAGCCCCTGCACCTGCTCACCTTTGACCTACTTGCTAAACCACCCGGAACAAGGTGCATGCAGGCAAAGTGTGCTTAATTTTAGTGACGTGAAACCAGAGGTTCCATCTTTGCCACCTAAACAGTGATAGTCACGTGAAGCGCCTATTCCTTTTCCTTCTTAACAAAGGGACATCTTCAAATAATAAAGGATTTAAGGATACTTTCATAGATGCAGAAGGCTGTTTTAAAGCAGACGTTTTTGCCTCATTTAGATGGAAACGAACCTGAAAGGGCTGGATTAGAAACTGTCCTGTGCATTTTCAGTCACAGCCTCCTCTGCTCCCTAAACCAACCCAAAGAAAACCAGTGGTAAGAATGTGTGCTTAGAGTACATCAAAAACACACACCAGGGAAACCACACTAGGAATAACTTTTTGGTTCCACCTGCTTGTTGTTCTCAGTCTTAACTCTGATAAATAAAACAAATTAAATAGAGAAAATGAAGAGTATGGATAGAGCCTGGCATGGGGTTGTCCTAAGCCAGTGGTTCTCAACCTTTCTAATGCTGCAATCCTTTGATACAGCTCCTCATGTTGTGCTGACCCCCAACCATAAAATTATTTTTGTTGCTACTTCATAATTGCAATTTTGCTATTGTTGTGAATCATAATGTAAATTTCTGATATGCAGGATATCTGATATACCACCCAAAGGTTGCAACCCACAGGTTGAGAACCACAGCTCTAAGCCCTTCTACCCAGGCAGGCTAATAATTTGTGTATCCGCAATCTGTTACTGAACAGCTACTTCAGCTGGACATGGAAAAGAATAGGGACTTTTGGGGAAGCAACTGCTGTTTCGCTGTCCTCTGTGTCAGCTGCTGGGCAGTTCCGCATCTTTGCACTTAAATGCAAGTTAGTTTAAATATATTTCCGTTGAGTTGCTCACACCAGCTACATTCTGAGTGTTCAATATCTACACATGGATCGGACAACACTCAGGTTGAGCCTTTCCATCACCTGGACAGTACTGTCAGGTCCCAAGAAATTCAGGGTGTGGTGATCAGCCCCCATCCTGTTCCAGACAAGTTTGCCATTTACCGCGTAGCAAGGGTCTGGGTAGTTCATGTTCTGGCAGGGGAGTTTCATTCAATACTGGTATCACTCGTCCAACAAGGATTTGTTGAGCAGCTAATACATTTCCTGGCTTTGTCAAGTGAGTTTAACATTTCAAAGAAGACCCCGAGATGGAAGCCCGAAAGATTAGGGTGCTGTTTGAGCTGAGATGGTCTTTATGCATATATAAAAATTGGATTGCTTTTATCTCAACCGTCATACTCTCATTACCTCGCTTCTGCTTTCATACATCCGGGTTCTTTCTACTACAGAGTTGCTGGATTCTCTGCAGGCACCAACCAGGTATCTTACAGTTCGGTTTTATCCGAGACTAACCACAGCTGGTGCCAGTTCCCTCAGGTAAGGGAGCAGTCTCAGAAGTCTCCGGTTCCCATGCAATCACAAAGCCAGGTTGTCATTTGTGCTTCTGAGCAACTGGCCATATATAATTCAGCTTCTGCCACCCTCCCACTTGGAGCTGTCGCTTGTTAGACTGGCTCTGATGATTTCTAACAGTTCACTTGCTGGACGGCTTACTGTGCACAGTACAGTCTAGGAATCCTGGGCTGAGCCGTTGCATGTGGCTAGGGGCCAGGATGGGCAGTGAGCTCTCACACCCTCTCTGCTGTGCCCACCTCCCCTGGAGCTGTCAGATTCTGTGGGTTTTAACCCATATTTTATGAAGACTGATCACATAGGCACAATGGATTGTTAATTCAATCTCCAAAGGTTGAGAGGTGAGGATGATGTCCCAAACGTCTAGTCATGATCTTTCTCGTGACCATCCTCTGGTGTGGGAGGTCCTTCTTTCTATGTGTTGCTTTTATTGGTTAATTAATAAAGAAAACTGGCATGGCCTATAGCATGGGAGGAGGAAGGCAGAGTCAGAGAGACACCATTGAGCTGCTACTGGAGATAGACGTGCTGAAACTTTGCTGGTAGGCCACAACCTCGTGGTGATGCACAGGTTACGAGAAATGGGTTAAATTAAGATGTAAGAGTTAGCCAATAAGAAGTTAGAACTAATGGGCCAAGCAGTGTTTTAAATAATATGGTTTCTGTATGATTATTTCGGGTCAAAGCTAGCTGGGCAGCCAGGAAGAACAAGTGGCCTCCTCCAATAGTCCTCCACTGAGGGGGCCACCAAGAGTCACTTCACTGAAACAAAAAAAAATTCCTGTCACCCAGTGCATTCCAAGAGATCAAGAGCTTTTTTGGGGGTGTGTTTTTTGTTTTGTTTTGGTTAGGAGCCAGAGTCCAAGATCAAATAGCACAACATAATATACCCTAATTTCTGTGCATCTCAAAGAGTTATAAAGGTTTTAGGAGTGGGTTGGGAGTCAGAAACAAAGACCAAACATATAATTTTTTTTACCTTACACTGTGACCATCACTAGTGATTAGAAATGAGTTTAGGGGATGTCACCAGGGCACCTAAAATGCCTTCTATAGGCACTTTGTAATTACGGCTCTTTTGCTTTTAACATCCACTGTTATGATTTGAAACATGCTTAGCATCCAACAGTCATCTGGTCAGAGCTTTCACTGGAAGGTGGTCCAAATGATAGCCCTAATAAAATTGGCCTAAATTCAGTGTGTTTGGAATAGAAATTAGATATGCTAAAATAAGGCTGAATACCTTCACATTGTGCTGGTCCTTCTGGAGAAAGCATGCTAGGAAATAAGAAATAATCTTGAGAAACTATAAAGCAGACGTTAAAATAAAATGAGGCAATAATGGCAATAGATTTGTGTATTGAAGGAATTCATCTCTCCCTCATTCCCATTTATTCCTGTGGGAAAATGACTGGAGTTATGCCAGGCTTCAGGATTACGGCTCTCACATGAGGTGGCTCTGCATAACTTTCTCCAAATGTACTTAGAGGGAAAAGCCCATTTTCACCCAAAACTCCCACAGTTTGGCCCCAGGGCACTCTGCTCAGTTCAGTTCCAGTCAGCCTCACAGTAATAAGGTCCATGATGGCTTCTCTCACAACATCCATTTCACCCTGACTTTAGGTAGGAACTTTGTGGATGAAGGGATCATTTACTTTTCACCAGCTCAGGAAGCATATTCTCATTAGTGTAGACTTCCTCATGTTATTGAACCAGGCATGGATTGTTTATTCCAGCCGGAAATGAGCATTGCATGTGATCTCTTTGGTCAGAGTAAGTTTAATTTTTAATTTTTAAAAGAAATGGGCAAGTCTAGTCAGTGTAAAACTGGATTTGGTTTGATAGTTCAAAGAAAGAGAAGACCATCTTGCCCCTGATGTAAATGGGAATACATTTAGTCTGTCTACTTTGCTACTCTAAGAAGAGTTGGCCAATACAAGGAACACTGAAGAAATTGGGATGAAACAAAGCAAAACAAGCAAGCAAACAAACAAACAACAGCAGAAGACTGGAGAGATGGCTCAGAGGTTAAGAGGCACTGACTGTTCTTCAAGAGAACTTGGGTTCGATTCCTAGCACCCACATGGCAACTCATAACCATCTGTAACTCCAGTTCCAGGGAATCTGGTGCCCTTTTCTGGTTCTGTGGACACCACACATGTATGTGGTGCACAGACATACATGCAGGCAAAATAACCAGATGCATAGAACAATAATAGTTTAACAGAAGCAATGGCCCTGGTTATTTTACAAACCTTTGAGTCAACTCTCCATGAAGTTTTCCCTCTGGCCTTCCTAGTAATGCGAGTCACCGAATCCCCTCTTTCTCTGAGCCCAGCTCAGGTTAAATCCTGTAGGTGCTGCAGAAAACCTTGTAACTGATATATTAACAGATGCCAAGAAATAAATGCCGATTCCTTTTCCCTCCATCAGTGCTGTCTTTAAACTGATCAAGACTTAATCCAGGGCATTAGTGATCGATCTCAGAGACAGAAAACCAGCCTCACGCATGTGAGGTCCTGGATCATTCAGTCCCCTGCAAGATGGGGATGGGATGGGCGGTGGTGTTAAAATCAAAGCCAACACATGAAGCCATAGAATAGTGTGCTTTTTTTAATTCCCTTCTTTTTTATATTTATTTATTTATTATATATACAATATTCTGTCTGCCATGTATGCCTGCAG
>LOJH01044243.1:0-13830 GCA_001685095.1 Ellobius talpinus | reverse complement strand
GTAGTCTTTAAAAGATATGAAGAATGCCTGTCTTACTGAAATATATCTCTATATTACATGAAAGTAACACATAGACAGATGACCCACCTACATCAGACAGGTTTAAAAGTGTGCTTCAGAAGTGTTCATTTACTTTACAATGAATTCTTTTGCATTAATTAGATTCTTTTCACATATCAAAGCATGCCTTTTTATCTGAACTTTTAATGTGAAATTTCCAAAGTTTACCAAATATTTGATGCCTTATTTACTAAAAGCCATTCTAGACAAAAGAGAAAAAAAAACTTTTCCCTCTTTTTTTGAAAATAGATTTTTTCATGTAATATATTCTGACCATGGATCCCTCTCCCTCTGCTTTTCTCAGTAACTAATCCCATTTCCCTTTCCAAGTGAATGTGTCCCCTTTTTATCTTTCATTGAAAAACAAACAGGCTTCTAAAGATCAAAAATAGAATAAAATGAAATATAAAATAAAATAAAATAAAACAAAACAAAAAATGACAAGAATGCAAGAAAATCCACAAAAAAACAGATACAGGTTCGGATACCCACTCTTTCACATATTAAGGGATCACATAAAAACACAAAACCAGAAGGCATAATGTGTATACAAAGGACCTGTAGGCTGGAAGAGAGAGAGTGGGGGAGACTGAAAAATAAAAATGAAAGGATGAGAGATAAAATTTTACAAAAAGAAAAGAAAAAGCCTTTGAATGGCATTGTGAGACAAAAAGAAAACCTCCCAGGGTGTCACTGAGTTCATTTTCTGATAGTCACCTATTACTGTGTATGCATTCTACCCTTCTGAGTATTCTGTTTTCACGGTGAGGCTCCCCAGGAGAAAACCAAAGTTTCATCTGCATGTGGGTTTCAATTGCAGATAGATTCTGGCTTAGGGTTGGAATATATATTCACTTGTCCTTTCAGCTGGAGGATTCCATCTGTTGCACGACACAGCAGCTGCCAGTCTCTGTAAGTTCATATGTGTTTTTGTACCATCACCTTTTAGAAGGCCTTGTGCCCTTGGTGTCTTCCACCCTCTCTGGCTCTTATATTCTTTTTGCCTCCTCTTTTCCAGGGTTCTCTTAGCCCTGAGAAGAGGGGTTTAATGGAGATAGCCACCTTAATGCTAAGCAATATAAGGTCTCTCTCACCCTATATAATGTCTGACTGTGGGTCTCTCTGTCTCTCATCCTTTGCAGGAGGAAGCTTCTCTGATGAAGACTGAACAAGGCATTGATTCATGATTATAGCAGACAAGAATTAAAAACCATTTAATCATTCTGTTGCTTAATAAAGCAGTAATATTTGATTTTCCGCTAGGTCCCTGGTCTAACAACTATCAGGTTCCTAGTCAACCAAGAAGCATCAAGTATGAGTTCTGTTTCCCTGGGGGAGCTATAAGGGACCCAAGTGATATATTGATTGGTTTCTCTCACAGACTTTTTGCCACCATTGTCATACCATATCTTGCAGGCAGGTCAGCATTGAAGATCAAAAGGTTTATGTTAACATTTCTATTTTGGTTGTTTGCAGTCAAAGAGCCTTCCTTTACCAAAGATGGTAGCTTGTAAGGATGAAGGATCTATCTAGGTATAGGACCCAAAAACTCATTTATAATTCATCGCTGGTACTAAAAGCTTCATTTGGTAACAAGAAATACTACAAATCTGTATTCTCCATTATTTGATGACTTCATTTAGATCACCTTCATGTATGCAGATATTTTCTTAAGCTTCTGTTGTGTGCAGTTTTCATACTACCTCTCAAATGACACTTGCTTTCAGCTGTCTCTCCCCATGTTCCCTCTATTCACCTTGTCTTTTCTTTTTCCCATTTGATATGTCCATTCCTGTCCCTGCCTCCAATTAGTCCAAAACTGCCCAACCTACTTTGCATTCCTAGGGAAATCTTTCTGCTCCCCCAGTCCCTTATTCTATTTCTAAGAATTTTACATGACTTATCATTGAATTAAGAGCTAATATACATATATAAGCAAATACACTCAGTATTTGTTTTTCTGTGTCTGTGTTACCTCACCCAGGATGATTATTTTCTAGTTCTATCCATTTATCTGTGAATTCCATAATTTCATCTTTTTGTAGCAGATGAGTAGGATTTCATTGTGTATATATACATTTTATTTATTCATTCTTCTTTATAGGGTCATATAGGCTGTTTCTAGTTTCTGGCTATGATAAATAGAGAAGCGATTAAAGTGGTTGAGCAAGTGTCTCTGTGGTGGTGACAGGGGCTGAATGCCCAAACAACCCAGGCTGTAGCCAAGACTGTAACTTGCACTCCACAAACTAATGGCAAGGCCCCATTGCTGAAGACAACACCTACACAACTAATTGAACATAGAGAAATGGAGCTGGTGCCTACATAGAGCCCTCATCCATAATTTCTAGTGTCTTTTTAAGGAAGTTACTCTGCACACAACCAAAACAGAAATGTAAATACAAGCCCTTTTTGATCTACAATGGTGTGCTGCCTGAAAGATATTCTAGGACAATGCTGGCACAGAATTCACGGGAGTAACCAACTAATATCCACTGGGGAACCAATATCCAACATTGCTTGGGTGACTAAGAACCTGGTACTAGGTATCCTTGGGACCTAGAATAAGCTCAAATATTGTTATTCTATAAACAAATAAGCACACAAATATAGCAATAAAATGATGGTCTGCTATGCTGATAGATCAGTGCCTCCCTCAGCCATCATCAGAGCAGCAGATTATTGAGACTAGCTTCAACAAGAATACATCTTACCAGGGTAGGGACATGGGAATTAGAAAAAATAAAGTGAACACAGACATAAATAAAAATAATACAACAGAAGCATAGGGTAGTATAGGGAGGGAGTTTCAGTGAATACTGAAAATTGCCTGCATTTATTTTCCATTTGCTTTAATATCCCAAATCCAAAAGGTAAGAATAAGATAACTATATTCACATGATAAAAGAAATGAACAGACCAGGTAAAGAATTACAGGCTACAGATTTAGTTAAACATTCTGTTGCCAGAACAAGACAAATAACACTCACACCCTAGATGAAAACATTTTATAGGCAAGCCACTCCCTGGTGGAATCCATAGTTATCTCCCTAATGGAGTAGGAATGTAGTTGGCTCCCGAGACTTTTGTTCAAGGTGGAAGCATATCTACTTCTTAATACCTAAAATACTATTCTGGATATTAGACATACCTATTATTTGAACTGTGGACAGTAACCTTGAAGGAACAGAAATAACTTGCAACTCTCTGACCTTTAGTCAAGTGTGAATGGATGCAATAATATGGGCCCTGTCAGCAGATGAGAACAAACACAGAACCCCACAGCCAGACATTATGCACAGAATGAAAGACCTTGCAATTGTTGGTGTAAAATGGTATGTCTCCATCAAATCTCTCTCATAGCTAAGAGATCCCTGCAAAAGAGTAGGCATAAAGAGTGTAAAAGCAGGGGGGATAGAAGACACAAGGGGAAAAAAACCTTTAAAATACTACAGTACAAATGCACACACGAATTCACAGAGACTGTGGCAGCATTCACTGGCCTACAGAGGTTTGCACATGCACAGGTCCTTTGCATACTTATTATGGCTTTCAGGTTTGTCTTTTCATGAAATTTCTGAGTGTGTAAATGAGTAAATTTCAGTTGTTTCTTGTATCTTTGTGCTCTGTTCCTTCTGTCGCAGAAGATACGAAATCATATAAAAATGTAATAATAAACAGTAAAAAAGGAAAAAACAAAATTAAAAAATCTAAATAAACAAAGAAGGGTGAATGTAAAGGAAATCATTTAAGAATAAAATTTAAGAATTAGAAATAGTTTAAAAACAAACAAAACACAGCGTCTTTGGTGATGGAGATATGGCTCAGTGATTAAGTCCATTTATTTATCTTTCTAAATAGATGGGTTTGGTTGATTCTCAGGATCCACAAGTTGTTCTAATTGTCTTTAATTGAAGTTTCTTGAGATCCAACACCTTTTACTGGCTTCTTCACTTAAGATAAAATATAAATAAATCAAATCTCAAACCTTGTAAAATACCTAGACATTAAAATAATCATTAAATAATTTGAAAATCAAAGATTAATAAATAATCAATATGCACATGAAGAATGTGTTCAATTGAATTGGTCATTATGGGAATGCAGACCAAAACCACAATCATCTGTCACTTCATTTGGTTACAAGGATTGTTGTTAAAACAAAGGACAAGGTGACACAAGCTGCAGGATCCAACAGAGGGAATGACAGGCACATTTCAGGGAAGAGTGGGAAATGGGCCTGGCTAAGCAAGCAAGATGGCAGTTTCTCAAGAAATTAAACATGGAATAGCAATATGTTGTAGCAATTCTGCTTTTGGGTATATACCCTAAAATGCACAAACAACATTTGTGATCAGTTACTCATATTTACACATTCTTCTTCAGAGAAGATTTTTTCACAGTTAGCAGAGGTTGAAATAACAGGGCTATCAGCAGATGGATGCCTAAGAACAAATGTGCTTACAGTGTTAGCTTAGAAATGCATACTACAAATAAGGGATTTAAATGGATTGTGTTAAGGGTTCCATCTGAAGTTCCCTAAAAAAGGAGCATCTTTATGGAAGACTCCGCAGACTGATTGAGAGATATTAACTTGATCCTGATTGTTGAAGTTTGCTGAGAAAGTCTTAATTACCTCAAATTTTTACTAGTACATTTAAAGTCAACACATTCCTTTGCATCTGATCTGACTTACTATTAAATATCAAATAAACACCTTTGGCATGTATTGGCTTAGTAGAACCCAGTTCCAATAGACACAAATGCTAAACATAATTAATATTAATATTGAAGCCTGTATCACAGTCCTCTGATTTCAGTACCCTGTCACCAAATGTCCCAATGTCATATTTGGAAAATGCATTGGCTTATGCCTTTGTTATTGTTATTCTATGACTACAACAGTTTATGTAACAACTTGGACTGGGTGGTATGTCATTTATGGAAACCTGCTCTGTGGTGGTAGGCTGTGGTCATTCATATTGGACTCAGAATAAACCATTTCTTACTTTTGAAAGAGAGATGTGTGTTGTGTTGAAATAAGCCACTTCTGAAAGTGCAAATTATTTCCATTTCCACTTCTGTGTGATTGAAATGATGAATACAAAAATCCTAGTGGCGAACTGCTGGGAGCCAAAAAAAAAGGCAATTTGGAGCTATTGTCTAATGGGTACATAGTACCACTGTTAGCAAATGTGGGTGTTTGAGGTATGAGAGGGTGGGACCACACCAAACAATCTAAGCAACCTTCAAGCCATTGATTTCTATACTTTAGATGGATAAAATATTGAATTTTGATATATAGCTAATGTATCTTTCAATCATTCAAAAATCTTTTAAAAATTGCCTCTAGAGTATCTCTACTTACAGGTTAAACATATGTGTCAGGAACAGTGCTCTAGGCTAAGTTGGTGACTCATGTCTAATATTTCAGAACTTGATAGCCTAAGATGAAAGGATCTCTATGTATCTGAAGTCAACGAAGGATAGATCAAGTCCATGCTTGTCTACCATACATAGTGAGACGGTTTCTAAAAAAAAAAGAACACACACACACAAAGAAAATGAAAAAAAAGAAAGAAAAACAAAACAACAAACAAAAGCAAAAGCATCATTGTGTTGCAAATGTCAGCTTTCTGGCACAGATGGGGACTGCAAAACCCGGAGAACTTTTGTCTGCTCTGACTGACAGAAACACATTCAGATTAAGAGACTAGAGTTTGCTATGACTTGGGTACAGAAAATGAAAAAGAATAAAATAAATGCCAATTTACGAACAATATTTTTGCAAGGCTGTAAGTCATATAAATATTTCAAAGGATATTTAGAAAGAGCTCTTCGGTAATGAGTTCCAATACATCAAACAGAAATAAACACATATGTTCACAGGAATAATACAAATAAATTATTACAAAATGAGAAAAAGATTGATTGGACTGATACTCTTTGAGACTGCTGTTTCTTTTTGGTTAATTCTATTTATTCCTTGAAGTTACTTGAAACTCCTTAAAAGTCTGTTTAATATTAGCTTGTTAAATATTGTCATAAATGTTTAAAAGTTGGTTATTGCTTTCTTCAGATCTATAATCTTGCTTTAATAACCCACATATATTCACATCCACTTAGTTGCACATTCTGTAGTGTCATTAAGTTACACAATGAGTGTAATTGCTTTTCTTCCTACTGATCCTCTCTCAAGCTTAAGTCATCAGAAAAGAACACTCCCGGAGCCTTAGGAACTGAAAGCCCACTGGCATTTGATGGGAACAGGGGAAGCTAGTGTCTCTGTATCTCTCCCAGCATCTTAATTATTTATCACCCAGCTGGAGGCAGGTCAGGGCTTTTCTGGAGACACACTGCCAATCTGACTTGCATCAGAAAAAAGCAAAGCTCAAAGCTCACTCTCAGATAGAGGCCAAAAGTCCAACAGCTGCCAAGAGCTCCGAGGAACTCCATGCCCCAATTAAGTACAAATGGGATTCCTTGATGCATATTTGCACTTTAAAAGTCAAAACACTGAAATAAACCATCTCTTGATTAAATGCTACAAATTCTTTAGATTTGCCCTTTGCCCAGCTTCTCCTGATGAACATATGGCTATGCCTGTTTTCAAGAAGGCTTGCCCCACCCTCACGAGACCAAAGGGTAAACACAACATAGAAATTGAATGATTTTGGCCTTTAGTTGTGGTTGGAGAAGAGAGGAGCTGAATTTGAAACTGATAGCCAAACAATAGCTTTGGAGCAGCAGTCACTTCAGTTGCCATTATTTGACATGTCCAGCCACCTACAAACACACACCAAGTTGCTAGTGTGCTTCTTAGCCATATACAATTACACACACCATTGAGTTATTTAGTATTTTAGAAGGTGAACTTTGCTTTTAATTATACATATACAAGTTGTCAGCAGAAAATGCAAGGAATGTCCAATGTGAATATGAAGCAGATACTATGACAAATAAGAAAGTAATGCGAAAATATTTGTGAATCTGTTTGTTATTGTATCATAGCATGCTACATTGTTGGAATCTATGAAAGCCTGTGCAAGGGTGGAGGCTTTGGACAAGGCTCATAGATACTCTTTTATTTTATGTTTTATAAATTTAAATTTTATTGCATTTACAACCAAAGTAAAGCTTCTCCTCCCTTCCTTCTTTCCGGTCCTTCCACCTTCCCTCTCTCCCACCTCCTGCTGCATCCACTCTTCCTCCACTGTTTCTCTTCAGATACAGGCAGGCATCTCATCAGTCAGGCATGGTATACCAAGCTGCAGCGAGACCGCACACTCCCCTGCCACTAAGGTTCATAGGAGAAATGGATCCCCAAATTAGGCAACAATGTCAGAGACATCCCCGTACTCAAAGCATGGAGTCCTACATCAAGTTACAAAATTATAACATATATGTAGAGGGTCTAGGTTAGCCCCAAGCATGCTCTATAGTGAGGTGTGTTTCTTGGATGTAGAAGGACAGATCCTGTTTTCAAATCCACTTTGTTATTCTCTGAGACCGCTGAAGTTGAGAGATATCAGTGACCAGTGATTGTTACTTCCTGTTATTTTGCTGGTGGCAGTGGTGGTGGTTGTGGCTGCATGCATGTGTGTGTGTGTGTGTGTGTGTGTGTGTGTTGTGGGTTGTGTGTGTGTGTTTCCCCCTTTCTTTACTGATGTGAGATTATTTATTTGCTGTGCTTTCATAGATGTAGTTAACCTCCTTATGTTAGAGTTTTTCTTCGAGGATCTCCTGTAGTACTGGATTTATTGATAGATACTATTTAAATTTGAGTTCTTCATGGTATATCTTATTTTTTCCACCTAAGGTAATTGAAAATTTTGTTTAGTATAGTAGTCTGGCATAGCATCCGTGGTCTTTTAGGGTCTACAACACATTTATTCTGTCCCTTATGACTTTTAGACTCTCCATTGAGAAGTCAAGTCAGGAGGAGTTCTTATAGACCTGCCTTTATATGCTACTTGTGTCTTTTATCCTTGCATCTTTGAATATTCTTTCTATGTTCTGTGTATTTAGTGTTTTTATTATCATGTGAAACTTCTGCAGTTCTTGTTTTAATTCATTAAATTTTCATTTCCAAATTCCCTCAGTTTGTTTTTGTTCTTATTGCTTCTATTTCCATTTTCATGTCATGAAGAGTTTAATTCATTTTCTTCAACTGTTTGTTCTTGACTTTCTTTAAGGGATTTATTCATTCCTCTAATTGTCTATATTTTCCTTTCTTCTTTAAGGGATTTTGTCCATTTCCTTCAATTGTTTATTTGTATGTTTATGGATTTCTTTAAATGATTGTTCATTTCCTCTTTAAGGACCCATATCATCTTCACATAGGTAGCTTTAAACATCACCTATGTTAAAATACTCAATAATATTCAAGCTTATTGCAAATATTCTAACTGGATTTACCAGGGTCATATTGTCCTGGTTGTTAATGATTTTTTCTTAATCTGGATTCTAGACTTTCTGGTTTTGGGATGACTTCAGGTTTAGGTGTTGGTTTCTGGGTTTGTTTTTATTTATTTTGTTGCTGTTGTTTTGGATGAATATTTTGTTCCTTAGTTTCTGCTTTCTCTCTTGTTTTTCAGACACTATGGTGGCTGAGTGTTGCCTGTTTTACTAACCTGTTTGACTGGTGTGTTCACATGAATCACCTGGTGGTGTTGGAGGCTGGGATGCAGCCCTGAGTGGAGGAGGAGTTCAGGAGGGAGTAGCCTGCGGGATCCAGAAAATAAGTGGTCAAGTGTGTAGGAAGGCTACACATGGTGATATGTTGCATGTTAGGGAGGAATTTGATGGATTTGCTCTAGGGGAACAGATAGTGGAGAAGGTGCAACCAAACTTTTTTTGTTTTTGTTTATGTTTCTTATTTGTTTAGGGTTTGTGGGGTTTTTTTTGGCAAGTGTGACTTGCAGTTAAGTAGGGTTATCAGCTTGTGCTGGGGCTGTTATAGAGAGACAAGTGGGATGAAGGAGGTTTCGAGGGAATATTCTGGGGTATCCATAGGAGATGGGGAGTAGGGGAAGGGAGGAATCAGCTGGTGTTCTGTTGCAGTTCTAGGGATAAACCTGCATTAGTTCTGGGGAAACAGAGAGCACCTGAAGATATATAGTCAGACAGGCAGGTTACCTGGTACCCTGGCAGGTACAGACTGTGGTGGACCTGGTGTATCTACCTGAGTTTGGGCTTTTAGACAGAGTTATGAGTAGGTAGAGGGAGGTCAGGTGGGCATGGTCTATAGGATCTACAGGAAACATGGACAGTGGGTAAGGGAGGCTGCAGCTGGGGCTCTATCACATCTCTGGGGTAAAGCCAGTGGAGCTGGATCTGGAGGAAAGTAGGGAGCAGAGATGTGTACCCCTTTTCCATATTTTTGCATCAAGTTTTTTATCTAACAGAAACCAAAGTGTGATGAAATCACAATTGTACCTTTTGAGTCCTGATGTCATGTTGGGTTTCCATTGGTTTGTCTCAGTTCCAGGTACTAAACATCCTTCTGAGTACATGTTATATGCTAGTTTGTGCTTATATAATAGATGAATGAAAGTATAAACAAATTTCCTTTATATTTGACTCTTGTATATATGATAGTGCTTCCATCTTTCTACACATTTCTTAATGATGAGATACAAGCTAAACAAACACATCCAAATAAGTAATTCCAAAGATTGCATGAATTTAATTAAAGATTTTAGAAAGCAACAAACAAACCTTCTAATCTGACACAGGTAGCTTGAAAAACCCTACCTTGTTTTCTGAACTGATTTTTTAGTTTTAGTTTTTTATGTGTAAAATATGAAAATTATTCCTTATACTGAAAGCAATTAAAGAACAAGGAAAACAAAAGTCCTAACAGAAAAGTATGTGAACATGACAGAAAAGGAAGCACAATATTTATCTATTGTCTTCATCTAATAGCTTAATGAATGGTTCTGTACATCTAACTTGCTCACTTGAGTGTCCATTCTTATATAAACACACCATATGAACCACCACAAAAGGATAAATGTGGGAGAGAAGTTAGGTTTGATAGTCATCCTTAATTCACAGATTCTGATGGCTTGTGAGCTTCCAGGGACTTTCCAATATCCATCTCTCCTTTCCCTAAAGGACATTCAGAATATAGGTTCACATTACTGAATCTGGAATTTGTAAGGTTCTGTGTTTTCAAACTAAGAGCCTCATGAGCAATATGCAGTTTATCCACTGAATTGTTTCTGCACTCCCAAATGACTGCTTTGAAACACCCCAGTGATATTTAACCTCTCAGTATTCCTAGAGCAAACATAAAGCTAATAAATATTCAATATAAACAAACACCAAACACAAACACCAAACTTTTTTGTGTTATTTGCATTTACAATGGAGTTATCTATAGCTTGTCTCATATTTAGAAGCATTTAATAAAAATAATTTTGTGAATTGGCTTTATTTAATTTTTCAACAATTTCCTTCACTCATTATTAATTTTCCCTCTATATAGAGAGCTTAATCCTTGCTAAATTCATTAAAGTAGGCTCTTCCACACATTCTCCTACAACTCAATATTTATGCTACTCACTTTTTGTATATCTGTGGAATGTGGTCTGTAGGTACTTTTCCCCTTAGAAACAACTCACATCATTAGTACTGGTGTTTCTCTGTCTTAAATAAAATAAAATTAATGAAAGTTGATAAAGCATACTGACATTTTGAGATTTGGGATAATTATACTATATTTATAAATAAATATTTTTAATTACTGTACAACTTGAAATAAATTTAGTAAACTGACTTGAGAAGAGGCCACATAAACTTCTTGTAGTTCCATTACATTTTATGTCAATCTGTTGTAGTATTTGAACCCATTTATGCTTTTCCAGGAAAAGTAAAATATGTAGGACAGATGAAAGTACTTCCTTTAATCCTGCCCAGCAAATCCCTACTAACACCTTGGAGCTTTTCATGCCATCATATCCAGGAAGACATTTACTCCTGTCACTCCTTCCCACACTGACTCTGCTGCACACATGCATTATTCAACTCTTTGCCCTGTTGTGACATTTGCTGTCCAGCTGCATGACTGACGATTCATGCTGTTTGCCCCTCCTTTCATCCTCTGAAATAGTTGTAGATCACGAATTGAGAAGAGGACTCATATATATTTTAATAGAATATAAAATTAACTTTATTATCTAATGTAACACACCCAAATGAAAAGAATATGTCAAAAATGATGGGAACTGACCCAGTATAATAAAACTTAGAAAGTAATTCCATATGTGAGAGAGCCTTTTATGTCTACCGAACCTAAGCAGAGAAGGATTCAGAGAGGTCTGTCTTAGTTAGGATACTCAAAGCAGTCCTTAGCATGTTTGTGCATCTCAGATGGGGAGTTGTCCACCATGCCTTCCCATAAATCTCCAGAGTATCTCTTTTTTGTGCTTTGTTTGCCATCCTGTCTAATAATAAACCACAGGCATCCTTCTCACATGCTGAGCTTAAGTCATGTATGAAACAAAATTTTTGACCTTGCAATTTCCACTTCTTTCCAACAATTTATTAGTTTTCCTGAAGTTTGAGTAAAACAGACTGTTGTGAGATTTTCTGTTTGCTACCCTAATCCCACTTGCTAATGCACTACCATAAACTCTATAAAACTGCCAATCAGTGTGTATAAAAGATGACAAAAATTAACTTCCTGAGATCAGTAAAAATCACACTTTAAATGAAAAGCTAGGAAGATACTATCTTGTTTATCCATTTGTTTAAATTCTTCAGTTATGCTTACTTAAATATGAAAGAAGGAAAGTAGGAGTCATTTCTGCTTCCCACTGGCTGTATTTACTTAATTTCATGTACCTAATAGTTTTCATACTCAGTACCTACAGTAATTAGCTAAATATAATACTTCAAATAATGCATTTTAGTAAAACCAATTATATAAAAATGGTTTTTATAGTCCATTGACAATCTAGCATACTCTTCCCCAAACTGTGTTATTTGGGAATATTATTAAAGACACCCTATGGCTTTAAAACAAGTTTTAAAATTGTTGAATTGCTCCAATAGAAATGAGAGTTCAACAATTTTTTTAAATAAAATAATATAAAATAAGCTAAGTAAAGTTATACTGTATTTATGAAACAGTTTTTGAGAGCAGAATATTTCTCTCACATTTTTACAGATTTCTAATAGCCAAGGATGAGAACCAGGTAGTAATTGTAATTATTTACTTCAAATTAATTAGAAAGTTCAGGGTTAACTTTAAGTGTGAGCTTTAAGCAGAAGTCAACATTTCCTTTGTTTGGTAGTATTGAACGTTTCACTTTGGTGAGAACACAAGCAGAACCTATCTTTAGCACCATAAACAAAATGAAACAAACCCAAAGCATGGAAAATAATCTGACTATTATGAAATACGCACGGCACAGATCACAGAACTACAAAGAAGTAAAATGTTACCGTAAGACAGTTCCAATCTCCCACAGTACATAAATTATGCTTTTTGTATAATTTTAAGTTTTTTTTGTATTTGATGTTGCATTATGTTTAAAATCAGTAACAATTAATAGCCTTAAATTCTATGCCTAAATTCATATTTACATATACTAAATAACAAGAAGATACAATGTATTAATGACATTGCTAAAATTCATGAGGCCATATTATCACTTGGTTTTATAACTTGCTTAGTGCTTGCATGTCATTTATATTATTAGACTTCATGCTATAAGCAAACCTAAGCTAATAGCTGTGATCCTACAAGACACTACTACCCAACCCATTTCCCAAAATCAATCCAGTAATTCAGGGAAACCATCAACCTGTTTAAAATCATGCATCTTTTTTTTGGTTAGGTGAGAGAGGCTTCTCATAATTATAGCAGAAATAAAGATTTTTCTGCTGTCTGATTAACTACTGTTCATTTGTAACCATTTTTCTCATAGAATTTTCAAATCATATGTGCTCACACTTGTTATTTTTATTTTAGAATAACATTAACTTATATGTTTTCACAGCTGGGAACCTTTAGAAGATAGCACACAGGCTAGAGGAACACAGAGAATAGGAATTCCTGCTCTCCATTCTTTAATTTTTTTAATATAATGTTTTCTCAATTTTGCTTTCCCTGTTCCCATTCCTTCCCCTCTTCCCACTATACCCTTCCCTTCACCCACCATCCACTTTTCAGATGTGGGACCCCCTCAGTATGTTGTGAATACTATTGTTTAATAAAAGACGGTCTTGGACCTGCTCAGGGAAGAATAGAAGTAGTCAGGGAAAACTAAAGAAGGAAGGCAGAGTCTTGGAGATCCAGGAGCAGACATGGGAAAAACCTTGCCAGTAAGCCACAGCAACGTGGCAATACACAGATTTAAACAATAGGTTAAATTAAGATGTAAGAGTTAGCCAATGAGAAGCTAGAGTTAATGGGCCAAGCAGTGATTTCATTAATAGGGTTCCTGAATGATTATTTCTGGTCTGGGCAGCCAGGAACAAACAAGCAGCCTCATGTTACAAATTAGGGCTCCAACATGTGATGGCTATATCCACATAAAACCTAAGAGGGCTTGGAAAGGATTTCTAGATACTAAAGCAAAAGTTTAATTGTATATATTTATTCAGATGGGCTCTCCTTGCTGGCAGCATGCTGCAGCTCCTTTACAATCCCATAGAATCTAGACAACAATGAGGACCCTAAGAGACACATACGTGGGTCTAATATACATGGGAAGTAGAAAAAGACAAGATCTCCTGAGTAAGTTGGAAGCATGGGGA
>LOJH01044241.1:13655-27485 GCA_001685095.1 Ellobius talpinus | reverse complement strand
TGTTAAGCTAGCTGTGCGGGAGCCGGGCTGGACGAAAAGCAGGCCTGCTCCCCTTATCACTACAGGCTATGAACAATTTTCTTATATTGTTCCTGAGACATTTTATATAAATTATTCAGTCTTTATCTTTGCTTTTTCAATTTTTTCACACTTTTTTCTCTTTTATTATTCTTCGTCTATGTAATTAAAATATTTTGATCAACACTAGCATGAGAGATCAGATGATAAAATGCTTGCTTCGAACACCTGAGTACCTGAGTTAGCTCCTCAGAATCTATGTGATGTTGGGAGAAGAGCACTGTTTTCACCAAGTTTCCCTCAGATATCCACACTCATGCCTTAGCATGCCCCCTACCCCCCAAACAAAACAATTTAAGGAAGAATAATTGGGGTCTGCAGTAAAGGGCTTATGGATTAGGAACCATTATTCATCTTGCAGAGGTCCCAAAAATGATTGAGTTCCCAGCACCTATATAGAAGCTCACAACGGTCAGCAATTCCAATTTCAGAGATGCTAATAACCTTTCTTGTCCTCTACATGCAACACATGCCTGTGGTATACTTGTATATATACATGCAAAGGACACAGTGAAAAAATACATGCATATATTTTAAGATAGAGGGATCTATATTAAAAGCCATTTAAAGTATCCTTCTCATAATCAGATTGCAAGATTGACATTTCATCTTTGTCTTTCTAAAATTATTGTCAAAATTCTTTTCAGTTCTTTTCACAGCTATTGTCCAGATAAGATGTATAACTCACCTCTAACTTTACAGTTACTATGTTAATTTTTATCAGTGGAATGATCACTGTTAATATCTTTTGAAGTTATAAAGAGTTGTGTCAATTGTTAGGCACTTCTAAAGTTAGCATAAAAGGACTATGGTTTGCAACCATTGTCTTCCATTATTTAAATATCTCTTCCTACAGAAGAACAGTCATGTTAACCAGTAATCAAATATCTTTTAGTAAAAACATGATTAAATTTAATATGAGATATTTTTCCATCATATTTTTGTTTTATGTTTTATTGTATATATATATATATATATACAGAAATATATATATATATATAAAATATATATATAAAACAATAGGACCAGCATAAATTCTTTTACATATTTTGTCTTTTTGGCTCAAATCATCTACCTCCCTCCGTAAAGCCCATCTGTTTTATTTGGGTTTCTGTTGCTGTGAAGTGACACCATGACCACGGCAACTCTTATAAATGAAAGCATCTAATTGGGGTGACTGACTTACAGTTCNNNNAAACTTGAGCATATATGAGGCCTCAAAGCCCCCTTATCCATGGAGACACACTTCACGGCAACTCTTATAAATGAAAGCATCTAATTGGGGTGACTGACTTACAGTTCAGAGTTTCAGTCCATTATCCTCATGGTGGTGAATATATGCAAACATGGTGTTGGAGAAGTAGCTGAAAGTCTTTCAACTTGCAGACAACAAGGAGTAATCTGATCATCACACCAAGTGAAACTTGAGCATATATGAGGCCTCAAAGCCCCCTTATCCATGGAGACACACTTCCTTTAACAAGAGCATATCTATTTCAATAAAGTCAAACCTCCTAATAGTGCCATTCTTTTTGTGATTCATTTTCTTTCAAACCACCACACTGACACAAACTGTTTCTGGTTCCTTTTTCTCTAGCAGCCACCCTTCTTCTTTTTATGTCCCAGATATTAATATTTACTTCAAAAATTTCCCTTCTGGCTGTCTCAGATTTTATGTGGATTTTAGTTGACCACATTGGGCAGCAATTTGTTGTAGGAGGCCACTTATTTGTTCTGGTTGCTCAGCTCTGAAATAATCACACAGAAACTACATTATTTAAATCACTGCTTGTTTGGCCACTTAATAGTATTGCTAGGTAGCTCTTGCATCAAGAATTAACCCATTTCCATTCTTTTATATTTTACCATGATGTTTGTGACTACCGACTAATTTCTAGCTGGTAGCTCGCATCTTTTCCCTCTGGTGGCTACATGGCATCTTGGGACTCCACCTTCTTTCTCCCAGCAATCAGTTTAGTTTTCCCTGCCTAGCTAAGTTCTGCCTTGCTATCATCCAAAGCAGTTCCTTTATTAATTAACCAAATAAAGCAACACGTAGATAGAAGGACCTCCCACACCACATGTGATTACCATGTTTTATTATACATATGCATTTAGGTTTTTAGAAAACAACTGCATTTCAAAGTATACTTTCTTTAATCCCCTTGTCAGTGAGAAAGAAAAAAAATTATCAAGCTTCCACATCCTTTTCAGCATTTGGTGATAGTGTTTTTGGTCATTTTAAAATGTCTATAGCACTGATATGTTATTACATTTGAACTCATATGCCTTAATTGACATATTCTGTCAGCCTCTCTTCATATATCGCCCTTCATCTGTATGGTTTCCTTAGGGAAAAAATCCCTATTCTAGTATTTGGTCAACCATATACATGGGGTGTTGATTTTTACATTGTTCAGAATGAAGTTTTCTTTTTGATATTTTGAATAATAACCTTTGGTGAATATGTGTTTTGCAAATATTTCTGAAACATTAATTTTTATTATTTTTCTACTTTCTTTTCAAGAACAAGGATTAATTTTAACAATACACAGCTTATCAATGTTTTTCTGACCAATATTACTTGTGATCTCATATCTAACAACCTCTGTCAATGCACAAAACCATCTACAATTTCTTCTCCTATGCATTTGTGTCACAGGAATTTTAATTCTGCTCTCCTGTTAGTAAATGTTTGGGCAGGGTGAAGAGAAATACCCTTGTTGGGGGAAATATGCCACTGATGGTAGATTTTGAGGGTTTAAAAGTGCAAGACACTCCCAATCTGCTCCTTTATGTTTTGCACTTTTGGTCCAGGATATGAGCCTTCAGCTTCCTGCACTTGCTGCATTCCTGATGCTTGAAGCCATGTCTCCCTGCCATGATGGACTGTTATCATGTTGGACCACAATCCCAAATAAGTTCTTGCTTGTATCAGATGCTTTGGTAATGCTGTATCTTCACAGTAATAGAAAAGTGACTACTATGGTTACATAGCCTTTTGGAACATACTTTAATGAGTACTTTTCTTTATTTTCTGATTCTCAGCTATTTTCCTTCTTACCGCTTGATCAACTTTTTCCAAAATTTTAAAGCAATGTTAAACCCTGTGGTGTAGAAGTCATTCTCCTCACTTTATGAGTTTTTGTTGTAGAAAGCAGTGGTGGTCCCTGTAACTTCAAAATCTATTTCAAAGAACATACAAAAAATTCTGTAATTTTTAATTGAAAACTCCTTCTTTACTTTTCACAAATAATTTTTTTCTGAGATTAAAATGTACTAAATTTAAATGTCCCATCTAGCTGAAATTTCAAAGATCCTAGTTCTATTAGTTTTTGTGTTAATACAGAAAGCATTTGTGCTGCAGTTTAATTCAATTCTTCACTCTTCATTTGCCTCCTCAAGAAATAATTCCCTATGGTTATACAGAAAATGTGAACATCTAAATACTCTAAGATCTAGTAAATTGCAAAACTGGTTTTCTGTATTTTACAGCTAGCTCCAAAATGGTCTCAAAACAATTATGTAGATCTCCACTCCATATCTTTTTAATATTGCCATTGGACTTATTTTCTTCAAGGTTCAGTACACTGCCATGAGTCTATTATTGCCTGGCTATTTACAGTGACTTAGATGTAGACACAGATTTAGAAAACTGATCATCCATACTTTTTAGTGCCAGTAGTAGACATATCATGGCTCCAAAATTTGATAAATTGAACTTGAACATGACAATATATAGCAAAAACAGTAGGCAATGCTTAATCTTTTGTCATGCTGTTATAGGAGCTTAATGCTATAGACATAAATTACTTATGATGCTGCTAACTAAATATGAAGCAACTGGCAGAAATCATGAAGACATGAACTTAAATGCCCTGAAAAGTGGTTGAGTACAACTATCATTTTGGCACAAATGAAATTTAGACTATACTTAAGTGTTTTGATTTCAGTTCCCTATGTTTTTCTGTAATAATGTAAATGACTGAAGTAACTATGATTACTTTTCATTCATGCTGTGTCATGCCCTGATGTATCTTTTCACTGTGTCTCATTTAAGGCATTTGTACATATTGAGTGTGTTTACATAATATTTACTGATATGACAAATATATTTCTTTGATCTTTTAACATATTCACGAAATCCAGTTTAGCCCAGAGTTATTTTTGTTTTATTGTTTTGTTGTTTGCTTTTTCATGAAAATCTCATCCTTATTGAATCAAAGTAACTGAGGGAACAAGGAGACAAAAGAACCTCAATTCTGAAACTTACTTTGAAATAGTACAAAAAGAAATGGCCTTGAAACCATATATCTAATTCAGAGAACTGTATCAGTTGTTCATACATATCAGAGATTTCTAGTGACACATTATTAGTCTAAAAAATAGTCTGCAGATGAAGATTATAGAAGAATATTATGTATTTCTATTTCTTATTTTACATAAATTAATTCAACCTGAAGCAATCACCCTCCAGGTGTGTAAGGCATTTGTAATATTGCCTCTTGTGAAAGTGAACTAATAAGAATAGACTTGAGCATAATTAGGCTTAATTGTTTATTAAAATGTAAAGACCTTTTCAACTGCACAGTGGGTAGAGATAAGAAATACATAAAATCTTGGATATACCTATGCTATTATCCACTAAATGAGCTAAGAGATACCTTTAAAGTTGTACATTATACAAAAATTTATAAGAAAAAAATAGGATGGGTAGGCAGCTTGTCTAGTAAAAATAAACATGAAAGAGATGAAAATTATTCATTTTTAAAATCATAGTGGAAAACCTTTTTCCTTTTAAAACCAGAGAGCAATCCTAAGTCTATTTTTGTTTACAATGTGCCTTGTGTTAAAGGATGAAGATCCATCTGTTGTTCCTCCTGTGTCTAACATTTGTAAGGTAATAAAGATTATTTTAATTACATATTGCCTATGTATTCTATAAGAGGTAAATTCAACATGTAAGAGCATACATAACATCCCAAGACTGTTATTTTATGTACATGTATTCTAAAACCTTATAATACTAGAGAAAGTCAGTTTTGACTAAATTCAACAAATGATGTTTTGGTTGGATGTAAAATAATATTTAGACGGGTTTTAAAATATTTGAATGTGATCAAGGTATGTAATTTAGATTGTCATAATATTGAAGGGCAGAAAAAGGACAAATAAGGCAGATAAACAAAGGGATAGAAAACCTACAACCTAAGGAGGAGTGTCTCCACTCTGATGTCAAAAGCACATTTGTCCATATTTTTATTTGCATATTTTCTTTTTTGATTCAAAGTGTAGAATGCAGCCAGGAGAACTGGTTATAGTAGGAGGCTGCTTGTTTGTTTTCCTGGCTGCCTAGACTACTGAAATAATAACAGAAACTAATTTAAATTACTTCATTGCCAATCGTTTAAGTTTATTGGTAGCTAGCTCTTACATCCAGTATTAATACTTCCCCAGTATGTTATATTTTACCATGAGGCTCGTGGCCTACCAGCAAGGTTCCAGCATGTCTGTCTCTGGTGGCAGCTTCATGGCTTTTCCTTGACTTTGTCTCCTTTCTCCCAACATTCAAGTTTAGTCTTCCCAACCTAGCTCTACCCTTCCCTATTAACAGGCCATGAAGTTTATTTATTCATCAGTGGTATTCACAGCATACAGAGGGGAATCCCACATCATCTCCCCTTTTCTGTTTAAATAAAAAGAAAAGTTTTAACTTTAACATAGTAAAAATGATATAACAAAACATTTATCAGGCAAGAATTATAGTTACAATATTTATATCTATTTTTTCTCTTATAATTAAGGAAAACTATAACTATAAATTTTTCAATTCCATCAAAGATTCCAGAAGGATATATACCTAAGTAAACAGGAAGTGCATTGTAAACAACTTCAAAATCTCTAGAAATGACAGAGATATCTCGCTGCCTGAACAGTCACCCACAGTTTTTCTTTATCATTGGAGCATCCAATCTTCATCACAGGTCCATAGTTTCCAGCAGACTTTGCCATGAAGCAGAAAATTTCAAAGACAGTTCCACCTATATTGGCAGTTTGTCAGTCACCTTTATCTGTATCTATCACAATGTCAAGCAGACCCTTTCATGAAGCAGAAATCCCAAAATATCATCTCACATTTAGGCACGATCAGCAGTCATTTCTCTGTGTCCATCACATCTAGTTCACACAACATACTATCAAGCAGTCAAAGCAAGGACAGTTTTTTTCCCCCCAAATGACTAAGAAGCTCCATGAGGAGCCTCTTCAGTGCCCATCATCCTCTTGAAGTAGATTGGATCTTCCAGGAGCAGACATGTCTCCTTGTCATAAAAAATCCTAAATTCTTAAAACATCTTAAATGCCATCTCAGTAGTATGTACTCCTTTAAATGTAGATAAACATTTATAAACAATATTTGCGAATTTGGGCTTAGTTCTCTCCAAACTACTTCCTCCTGTTTATTGGGCAAAGTAATTTTGGGGGTGTTTACTGCAAACTTTCAGGTGTGGTCTTGGTCTATCAAACCACATTAGTTTGGAAGGATTCCACAGGTTCTCATCCTCTGTGGAAACAAATGAAGACCCTCTTTTCCAAAGCAACATAGCCTTAGACCCCAAAATTCAAAGAAAACACAATAATATACATAATCCAGACTCTCTGTGTATATTTCAGTTTTACATGGATTATTTGTTTTTACTCTATTACTTTTTAATATTTATTTTATTATCTTTATTCATTTAATATATGACTGTCTATACTGTTTCTTTGAAGACTTTTTGTTTTTAAAATCATTTATTTCTTTTTATAACTCTCTGTACTCTCTTCTCTCTCCCAAGCCTACGTATATTTATCCAACACTGTGACTCCTTTAGAGGTTTTTTCTATCTGGATTTGTCTTTATTGCAAATCTGTAATTCTTTTCTGAATAGAAGTGCTTCTAAGGCTGATTTGCCTTTTGGCTCTGCCCAGTCCAACATGGTGGCACAGAGGTCTGTTTAGCACATGCCATGCTCACAGCACCAGTTTTCAGGCACACAGCGGATCTATGTTGACATTCTTTAAACAAGTTGTAGCTCTCTGCTCACAAATCCCATTTAAAGGCTAAGCCTCCTGGAAAAACCAGAGTTCATGCTAGCAGCACATCCCAGGAAGCTGCCGTTTTGAAACTGCATGGTTTTTACTGCTACTGCAGAGTCAGGAAACCTTCTCTTAAATGAATCGTGCCTCTGTTCGCTTCTAGCAAACAGCCCACGCAAGGAAATGCTTGACTTTGTTTTGTGTGTGTGAGTGTGTGTGTGTGTGAGTGTGTGTCTGGAATTCCTTTCCAAGCCCCCTCAGGTTAAGCATGGATTTAATCAGTCCCACGTTTGTATGCCAATACTAGTAAATTAAACTCTGAAACTTCTATACAAACCTTTAGTTCTAACGAAAATCTAACAACATTTAAAGAAATTTCAACAATTAGAATTTCCTCTCTGCTTTAGGGTTTAACAATATTTTCTGTCTTCACTACTGATTTTGCTAAGAATTTAAGAATATGTCTGGTCTTCCAAATCTTGTTGGCTCAGAATTATCTATGGCCTGGACTGCTATAGAATTAAATAATCTTTTTCTTTTTAAAATTACTTTTGTTAAATTGAACATGGCACGTAGCTTTCTAATTCTTAATATGTTTCTCATTAAAAGAAATCCATAGCTGTTGTTTACTAAAAATTATGTGCATTGGCTATATTATCTTAGCTATTTACATGCAAGCACACCTCACCAATACCAGGTAATATATAATATCCTTGTTATTGTCAAAATTGTGGGAAAACAATAAGAATTATATAATAAGATTTTTTTCTCAGAACTCATTCACAGGTGCACTGAGATATTTAGACAAACTGAAGTTGATAAAATATTGTTAAAGTTACCATTATATTAGTGATTAATTAAATATTCTGAAAATGAAATAAGTATGAATTCTATTATTTACAGTCTACTCTTCTAGTATTTTTTTGGAACACTGAGGGACTTTTATGTCATGTCACATTCAAGAATATAGAGATATTTGCATAAATTTGGAAATGCAATGCTGGAATCATTTAGAAAAACATTATTCAGCTTATTTTGAATTTTTATTTTTAAAGCAAATATTTCAATTGAATAGACACATATGGGGTTTGAAACAACCTTTTAGAAACTCATACTTCATTACATAGAGCATTTTTTGTTCATTCTCCACAATGTCATTCTAAATACTACCCATAGGTAAAGAGGAAATGATGCTGAAAATTTTTACAAGCATATCATTCCTAATCATTTCCTAAAGGCTGAGAAATATAATGTTAAAAGGATGTGGTCTCTATTTATAAAATAAAAATCAAGCAAAGAGAAAGGTTAGAAACCTTATTCAAAGGAATAATTTTACTTAATAAGCACCATTATTAAAACAGTTGTAGTCTAATGTGATTAGTCTGCACAAAATTCACTTAAATAGATTATGCTATTTCATGTCTCAGTAAGAGGATTAATTTGTAGCTTCAATTTATTTAATCTCCCAGGTATTTCTCATAGAAATTCACCATTTCTCATATCTTTCATAATACACTAAGATGTGAATATTTATCCTTCTTCAAACATTCATGTGCTGAATTCTTACATTCAAAGTAACATCATCATGGACCTCTGGAGGTAAAACTATCCTTGGGCTTATATCTTTAATGAATGGGCTGTCACATTCTAATTAGCTTGAGAACTATCTTTCTTACAGATTTCAGAATGTGAGGGTAATATGAGAATATGTTCTCTAAAGCCAGAAAGGGAAAAGACCCCAGACACTAAATGTGCAATTGGCTTTGAACTTGGAATCTCAGACCCTGGAACTAGAAAAAAAAATGAATTTCTTTGGTGAACAGTTTTCCAGTTTGTGGTGTCTTCTTAAAATATGCCACACCAATTAAGAAAATAAATAAATCAAGGCATGAGTTCTGAATCTAGTACTCATCTTGGGGTTTGCCACTCCACAAGTGAGTGTCTCTAAATATTCATATCCAGACAATTGCAATGCAATCTTCCAGAATGAAATCAATGGCATTCATTTTTGAAGCTCAACATTCATTCTAATCACAGAATGGTGCCATTGTCAAGGAGACAGTTAACAAACTGGAAATATTGCCTCAAAGTAACTCTGTTACTATGAAGTCACCCAAATGTTCAAGTAGTGAACTTGATTTAATGAACATTTTCTGTTTGTTTGTTTTCAAACAGTATTCTAACAGCAGCTCAGTCTGGCTCAAGCCAGTGATCCTCTTCCAATCTAGCATGCACAGGCACACACAATTTCCACATATCATTTTATAGGACTTTAAAGCTAAATTCTCTTTCTTTGTAACCATACACATTCTTATGTAAAATGAATATGGATTGATGAATTCAATTTTAAACCAATATCTCACGGTCTGCTATTGTCCAGCATACGTTGATTATGCTGCTAGTCCTTCTTCAGCTTCGTCTCTCAGCACTCTAGGAACTAGGCTGAATGTCAGCAGGCTCACGTGATCTTTCATGTGTTAGGATGTAGGTATATTGGCATGTCCAACATTTTATGAAGGTTCTGAGGGTTTAAATTTAGGTTCTCATACTTTCCCACAAGTACTCTTATTCATAATCTACATCACAGAAAGAGTCAGTGTTTTAAATTCAAGGGACATCTTAGGAGTTTTGCTAGAATAGGAATTTTATCACAGTTCCAGAATTCTTATATTATGTTCTTCTTTTTTCTACACTTAGCATCAAGTTTGGTAGCAATAGCATTTTCAAAAAGCTTACATGAGAAATTATAATTTCTTTTTTACATAATCACTGTGCATCGAGCTTTTCCCAATTGGGAATGTTCTACCACAGGAAATACAATGTTAGGTAAGAGTAGATCACATCACATAATGTAAGTATAACTAAGTAGGAATTACCGATTATGTGGAATTGGGTATCTTGGGTATTTCTTCACAACTAAAACTGAATGATTTTAATAAAAGTGAAGAAATGAATATCCCTGCATTTTGGTACATGCCTTTAATCCCAACTCTTAGGAGACAGAGGCATGCAGATCTCTGAATTCGAGGTCAGCCTGGTCTACAAAGGGAGTTCTAGTACAACCAGGGCTGCACAAAGAATCCCAGTCTAGAAAAAAAAAAGAAAGTAAAAGGAGGTAGGGAATGATGATCATATTTAACATAGAATTCACTGTATAAATAATATTCGTTTTATTTTATTTGGCTAAATTATTTTTCTCTGAGAAAATATCTTAATATTTAGCTTACATTAAACTCAAAATTCTAGAGTACAGATATGAACAATTATGCCCAATTAAGTAGTGTTGGTTTTAATGTGCTAAATTAATAAACTGAAGAGAAAAACTAGAGCAGAAAACAGTATGTAGAAAACTACCTAAGATTTTTTTTATGTTACAAAAATTAAGTAAAACAATAACAAGAACGTTTTCACATCCTAACAGTTTATTAAAACTATTCTCTGGAAAAAAATTCACTGAGATGTAACTTCAGTTATACTTTAGAATTTATGTAGAAAGTCTGACTTGTTCTGCAAAAACGTATTCATACTTCAGCTCCTTGAATCAAGATATTTGGTTTTAGCTATATTTTGGGAAAGGGGATTGGTTTGGTGACCTATGAAGACCTCTGAGCTCTATAATTTTATGAGTTAGCTTCTTCCTTCTTCAAGGAATTGAATCAATTTTAACTTTTAGTTCCAGTCATTGGAATAGGAAACACAATGTCTAGGGTCTTTGGAAAGGTCTAACTATTGAACAAATCCTTGACCCTTGGCAAATTGGGGACACCTCTTTTGCTGTTTTCCATAAATGACATTTCTGAAAGCACTCTTAGGGTCATGTGAGTATTAATAGTTTAAGTATTAAAACTATTACATTAAATATAAGTGTTTCTTTTTTTATTCTCTTGTTATTTTTATTCAAATTTAAAATACTTTTCTTAAATCTTAGAGAATTTCATATAGTGTGTTTAGATCATATGTACCTGCCACTTCTCCCCCAGCTCCTCCTAGATCAATCTTTACCTCCCTTCCTGCCCTCCCCACAACTCTGTGGGATCAATTACGCCTCCTGGGTGGCTCCATAGCCCAGGGGTTTATATATAGACAGCACAATGGAGTCAATAGTTACTAACAAAAAAGGATAACAAAAAAATAAGTGTTTCTTTAAATGAAATGAGAAAGGTACTTTGGCACTATTGTTTCAAAGAGCTTCTAACCTTTTTTTGTCTTTCTTTTGCTGAACTGGAGAGTAAAATGTTAGGTAACAATCCCTTAATTTGAGAAAAATATATACTGTCAATTCTTTCAAAGTACCATGCAAGATCTTGTCGATCTAGTATAAATGATTAGAGGAGAGGAAATGGGTAGAAAATCTGCCTCACTGCAAAGGATAAGGCTTGTTTTGTCACCTTTTTTTCCCTTTATGATAAGAACTCATTTTAAGTTTATCTCTTCTTTTGAAAATATTTGAAGTTTAGGGCTGGGATTAGGGCACCTTCTAGCTTGCATTGGTCCATGTCTTTAATTCTTGAGTGCTCACACTTGAAAAATACATTTCATGATGATGAAAAACTAGATTATTTTCATGATCATACTAGTGAAGAATTAATGAGACTGCAAATAAATGGAATGGGTTTTTGGGGTGGGAAGGAACAACATAGCAAAAGTCAGAAGAAAAATACATTTTTTTTCTGGAAAGAATATATACGGTAGGCAAACTAAGTTCAGGACTATTGAAAGGGAAATTGATTTTTAAAAGTGCAAAATCCTCACAGGAATGAGAAAAAGTTGTTAAATATCAATTTACATTAGATAAGAGTTTGGCAATATACTCCAAAAAAATCTAAACCTTCATTCTATTACTGTAGGGAGCTTATGCTTTAGAAGAAAGAAAAGAAATCAAATGTATTTATTTAATCCTCTTTTGTTCAGTAATACCCAGGGTAAAGAATTCATTTGTAGTCTTTTCATTGCTGTTGGGTCTTAGGACCTCACCTATATTAAAGCAAAATATGGGACCTTTGATCCGAAGACTTCAAGACAATGTCCACTTCCGGGTCTGAAAGATAGCATGACTTTATATAACCATATTGCAAGGGAATTTGCTGTATATATGAAGATTTTTCCTCTTTTCATATTTAAAACATAGCTATTTTAGTCCCCTTTTTAAATTAAGGAATTTACATTTAGTCTTACACTGAGTTAAAAATGCTGTTGTTTTAAAAACCTAGCATAATTTTAAAAGTAGTTAGGATATTTTGCATAACTAAAAAAAACCTTTTGTATTTTCCTAAACATTGTTTCATGAAGATAGCAATTTTATTCAGATAAAAAAGAAATGTATATGTATCCAAACACATACTTGTATTTATATTCCCTTAAACTAAAGACAGGATTAAATAATTTGCTTCACTTATATTTAGGAAGAATAGAATGCTTATTATTTATTTAAAGAAACATAGGCATATCTATCTAGTTGAAGAAGAGAGTGTAGTACCTGGGCCAGGGAGATTAATCAATGAGTAAAGGTTTGTTACATAAGCCTGCACAGCTAAGGAAGATAATTGACTTCTCAAATCTCTTCCTACTCTGCATGTGCCGGCATGTGTGTCTGTACACACACACACAAACACACACACACACACACACACACACCAATAATAACAACAATAAGAATAATTAAATAAACTGCAAAGGAAAATGCAGTCCCTTCTGCTTTCAGCAAACCCTGAACAATATGCCTTGACAAATGTTGTAAGCTTCTGAAACATTTGACTGATTTTAAAATTTTTAGTCACCACCACATATTGCCTAGTTACATATTAGTTTATTGAAAAATATAGCTCTATCAAGTAAGGAGACAATAGAGACACAAAATTACTGGAAGACAGTTTATAAAATATTATGTTTAAAACTGTGGGCAGTTTTATTTAATTTCTTTCAACTCTGTCAGTTTATATCTAGCACAGAGATAAATGTTGGAATGTGGGATCTAGAAAGATGACTCAGCAGAGTTCTGGTAGCAGCATCCATTAACAAGTTAGGCATCTTGCAAAAGCCTGTAACTCAGGTTCTAGGGATCTATATCTTTATTTGGGGTTCTGTATGGGCAACCACACAACATATAAGCACACACTCACAAAGACACATGTAGAAGAACAGTATGCGTGCACTTTCCCCATACATTTAGATTGTATTTATTTGTGTGGGGGGCATTTTGTGCTTATGGGAATGTGTGTGCCAGATTCAAGTGAGTATGTGGATTTCAAAGGACCACAAACCAGACTGTCTTCAGGTCATCAGACTCAGCAGGAGTGTTTACACCTGCCAGGACATTTCTCTTGCCCTTCCATGCACTGCTTAATGTTCATATTTATGATAACCTATGCCAGCACAAGTCATATGATTATTACTTGGGAAAACATATTTTATTGAGGGATTTTATTGGATATATATTTTGATGTGTATTGTAATCCTTTGATAAGAGACAGAAATATCAAAGAGTTCCTTTCAAGAATCTATAAAACTTTTTATGACCAAATAACAAGGTCCAGTGTTTTATACCTAGAGTATAATTTTAAGTCATGAAGATAATTCTTGTAGTGACATTTTATTGGAAACTTTTATTTTATTTTATTTTTTAGATGTAATTCACTATAAGGTATGGACTAGAACACTGAAGGTGTTGAGAAGCAG